>PVJO010003100.1:0-129368 GCA_004026905.1 Hystrix cristata | reverse complement strand
GGGGGGGGCAAGGAGAAGAGGCTGAGGCACAGCCTGCCCCTCTCTCACCTTCCAGCCCAGTGGATGCTGTACCCCCTGGGCCTTCTGGACCCTCCTTCTGGCTCTACCTGTCCAACCTATTAGATGAAGACCACAGTCTCTTTGTCATTAATTCCTCCTGGAACACAGGTATTCCTGGCTGTTTTATCCAGTGGAGATCCTGGCTGATGGTAAAACTTTAATGATATTTTTATGAATGCATAGAATTTATAATTCTTAAACTGCACAAAGTGCCCTTTAGGACCACTGTATGCATTTGCACATGCAGGCACACATCCCCCCACATTGTTTCACAAACCAATCTAGTATTTTTCACAAAACAATCCAGTATTTTCAAATTTATCATTTTCTCATTAGCATCAGGAAAAGGCCAATCAAAGTACAAACTTACCCTAGTTAAAATGGCTATAATCATTTCTTTAAAAAGAAAATTGTACCAAGAGGCCAGGCACAGTGGCACACACCTGTAATCTCAGCACTCGGAAGGCTGAGGTGGGAAGATTACCATGAGTTTGAGGCCAGCCTGGGCTACATAGTCAGTTCAAGGTCAGCCTGGACTACGTAGTGAGATCCTGTCTCAAAAAACAAAACAAAAGAAAAAAAAAACACTAGCAAGAATGTGGAGAAAGGAAAACACTCATATGGTGTTGGTGGGAATGTGAATTAGTTCAGCCATTGTGGAGAACAGTGTGGAGGTTTCTCATAAAACTAAAAATAGGTCTACAATGTGATCCAGATATCCCACTTCTGGGTGTATATCCAAAGGAGATAGTCACCACACCAAAGGAAGACCCATGTGCCTGTGTTTAGCTTGGCACTATCCACAGTAGCTAATATATTAAGTCATTCTTGGTGCCCGCCAGTTGATGAATGGAAAACATTATGTACTGTACACACACAAACACACACACGTTGTTCAGCCACAAAGGAGAACAAGATCCTGTCCTTTGCAGCAAGGGTGGAGCAGGGGTGATTATGTTTCGTGAAATAAGGCAGATGCTGAAAGACAAGTACCGCATGTTCTCTTTCATATAAACGTTTAATAAAAGTGAACCTGAATGTAGGAGAGTGATTGTTAGAGGTGTGTGGGGTAGGTGCATGAAGGGAATCTGGATATGATCAGTGAGAGCTGTGTGCATCTATTGAAATGCTATACTGAACCCTGTTTAGAATGAATATTTTTAATGTTTTTGATTGTACAGTGTCCGTGTTTGGCTTTCTTATGGTAATGCTGACTTCATAAAATAAGTTTGAAAGTGCTCCTTCTTCGTCTTTGATATTTCAAAGAGTGTGTAAAGAGTGTTACTCTCCTCTAAATGTTTGGTAGAGTTCCCATTAAAGCTGTCTGGTCTTGAGCTGCTCCATTAGGATGCTTCCTGATTCAGTCTCCTTATTCATTACTGATCTGTTCAGGTTTTCTGTTTCTTCACGTTTCCTATGTTTCTAAGAATTCCATCTCTCCGGGCTATCCGCCTTCCTAGTGTGTGGTTGCTCATAGTAGACGCTCAGGTTCTCTGTATTTCTATGGCATCAGTGATTGGGCTTCTTGTTTCTTTGCCAATTCTATTTATTTGAGTCTTTTTTTCTTAGCCTGAGTAAAAGTTTATAATTTTTCAATAAGCCAGCAGTTTTGTTGGTCCTTTCCATTGCTTTCTAGACTCTAGTTTATCTTTCTGCTCTGACATTTGCTGTTTAATTTCCTTATGTTGGACTTCAGTTTCTTTTTTTGTCTGAAGTGTAAATTTTGGTTCTTTGGCATCCTTTCTCTTCATGAAGGCATTTCTTTGTATAGATGTCACTCTAAGAACTTGGTTTTGCTGCATTCTGTAAGGGTTAGTATGTTTTCCTTTTTGTGTTTTGTTTTGTACTTTTGAGACAGGTTCTCACTGTGTAGCTCAGGCTGGTGTTGAACTCACTGTGTAGTTGAGGCTGGCCTCGAACTTGCAGTGATCCTTCTGCCTCAGTCTCCCTAATGCTAGGCGTGTGCCACGCCTGGTGTTTTTTTGTTATTGTTGTTCCAAAATACTTTGTCTTCCTTTTGATTTCTCCTTTGACTCATGGATTGTTCATGAGTTTGCTTTTCAATTTCCATGTATTTATGAATTTCAGTATTCAGAAATTTAAGACTTTGTTTTAGTGGCCTAACATATGTGACCTTTATTACATGATATACTGTGTATGCTTAAGAAGAATTTGAATTTTGCTGCTGTTGTTTGGCATGGTCTGTATAGATCTATAGTATACTTCAAGTCTGTTGTTCCTCAATTTCCTGTCTGGATGATCTAGCCGTTGTTGAAAGTGAGGGTGTGAGGTCCCCTACTCTTACCTCTTCTGATCTGTTAGTGTTTTCTTTATATATCTAGGTGCTTCAATGTTGGATGCATATGTATTTGCATTTGTTATAGATTGCTGAATTAGCCCTTGTATCATAATGACCTTGTCACTTGGTACAGTTTTTTACTTAAATTCTATTTTGTTGGGTGTAAGAATACTCTTTGTTTTTGGTTCCATCTAGTCAATTTCAGTCTGTGTGTTTCCATAAAAATAAAATGAGTGTCTTGTAGAGAGCATATCCTTGGGTCTTGTTTTATCCATTCAGTCATTTTTTTGTTATTGGGGATCAAACCCAGGGCCTCACACATTCCAGGCGAGCACTCTACCTCTGAGCTACATCCCCGGCCCTCTTTCATTTTTTATTTTGAAGCAAGATCTCGCTCAGTTGCCAAGGCTGTCCTTGAATTTGACATCTTTCTCCTCGGCCTCCGAGTAGCTGGGTTTACAGGTGTACACCACCACTCTGGCTCACCCTGTTTCTTTTCCATTGACAAATTGAATTCATGAGCCTTTAATTGTTGATAGGTAAGAACTTCCTGTTGCCATTTTTTCAATTACCTTCTGAAAGTTTTGTGATACTTTCATTCCTTTATTCTTTTCTTTCTGCCTTTATGGATTTGATGACTGTCTATAGTGATAATGCTTTCATTCTTTTTCTGTATATTTTGTGTATGTAGTACATATTTTTCCTTTGTGATTATCAAAGTGTAAAAACATACAAGTCTGTTTCAGATGATGTCTTAGTTACTTTTCTCTCCTTGCTGAGACAAAATACCCAACACCCAAAGTTAAGGGAAGAAATTTTTATTTGGCTTACAGTTTGTAGAGGTTTCAGTCCACCACTGGCTGGATCCAAGGCAGGGTGGCAGGGCAGACAGGCAGGTGGCAGCAAGGCAAGCAAGGGCAGCAAAAAAAAGGGAATAGAAAAGCCTCTTTCTGTCTCTTATATTTTATTCAGGCTACCTGGCTTTAGGGTGGGTAGCACTCCCACCCTTAATCCTAATACTCTTAATCCCAGTATCAGATCCTTGATCCCAGCAGAACTATGCCAAACCAATCAGTGGGCTAATTTACTAGTCACACACTCTAGATCCAGCCCCACCTATCACCTCATGAGGCTTTGGGGCACATCTAGACCCAAACTGTAACAGATGATAACTTTGATCATACACAGAATCTCTCCCTTTTTACCTTTCCCAACTTGTAATGCTTTCTGATGTCACAGTTTATATTGTTTTATATTGGGAATCCAGTAGTAAATTATTATACCTGCAGTTATACTTAACACTTTTGCCTTTCAATCCTTATATCACAGTAAAAGTGACATTTACAGCCCATATTTGAGTATTTCGAAGTTGGCTATATGCTTACCTTTGATTTTTGTGCTTCTCTATGGCCTCATGATACTAATTAGTATGATTTCGTTTCAGGTTGAATACTCCCTTTAGCATTTCTTGTATGATCACATATGGAATGGTAGGAGTACACACTTCTACTACCCTTTGCTTCATTTTGGGAGAAGATAATCTGGAACATAGATAGCTAAATGAATTCTACTTGAAGCAAAAGAAAGAGACATTGCCGTAAAGTGTCCACTAAAATTATCTGTCAGCATTGCTGTTTGTGAGAAGTTTTCGCACTCCCACAGAAGAGGAGGAAATTCACATTACAAGGGTTCTCTAATCCTACTTAGAACCAGGACACAAATGAGGTAAATATGACACACTGAAAGAACCAGCCACAATTCTAATAAAGGGGTTTCATAATATAGAAACATGGAAGGTGCACTTCTATAGAAGCTAAATGTTTGCTCGTTCATTCACTAAGATATTTACTGAGAACGCACTATGTGCCAGGCATTGGGCTCTCAAAGATCTGTAAGGCATCAGACCCTCAGCCTTACAGCAGCCAGCTGCAATACCATGTGGAAAGGGCGACGGCAGACATGCTCAGGTCTTATACTCTACGAGCAGACTGTGAGGTCAGGAAAAAGGGAGGTGGTATTTACCTGCAGATGGACAAGGGGCCTGCAATAACATGCGACAGAAAGAAAGCAAGTTCTCTGAGATCTTGAGTTAAGAAAACAAAATACTTTCTGAGTGTTTCTAAGACTAATGATGTGTCGCAAAGAACATTTCATATGGGATTCAGCTTCCAGACACACACATACACACACCCCCACCATTTGGTGGAAGAGGCACACTTTCTACTAAAGAACCAACATCTTGGATCTGAGTGGAGCGTAAAGGGAGGCACTCAAATTAGTGAAGAAACTTTTGTTATATGGCTTACATTATTTTTCTGGGAAAAGGTAAAGTAAGCAGCTATTCCCAAGTTTACAAAACATCTGATGATGATAGTTTGTGTTCTCTGGCACAAGAAAAAGAAAATCACCCTTGTAACACACAAATAATACATTATACGCAATTACTGATGGGTTGCTTAAGAAATCTATCACAATTGAGTGCAACAGCCTCTTCTGATAGCACACGGTTGGTCTGTGGTTCTCTCTCAAGAGACTGTGATTGTCCAGTTGTTCTTTTCTTTTCTGTACTGGTTACCACTCAGTTTGCAAGCTTAGGCCCATTCTCCGCTGTTGTAATGTGTAGCATCTGGTCTGAAACTGGGCACACAATGCAGGCTGTCCCAGAGCCGAACATCTCCTTGTCTGTCGGGTGGTGGTCAGGTCACTCGTGGTGAGGTACCTTTCAGACACTCACATGCCAGGTCCAGAATGTTCTGCCTTGTCACTCCTGGAAGAATGATGCCATTCAGCGGAGGGGCTGCCAGTTCTTCTCCATCTTCATTTATCCAGTAAAGGAAAAGATTCATGGTTCCAACTTCAGTTATCTGATGATCCTCGCCATCCAGCCACAAGACCTGCTGGCACCCCTTCTCCGTTGCACAGCACTGGGTAAAGAGAGAGGCCCCGTGTTTCCCTCCCATCTTGCAGTTGCCAGTCCGACCTGGCCAGGCTCTGACATACTGTGGGCTGGCCCGTAGGGTCACTGGCTTGCAGTTCCACTTGAAAAATAAGGGCCCACTGGGCTCAGGATTACATACAGCAGGGCTTTAGCAGGCTTCTTGACTCAAAGAGAAGGCTCAGTTCTGATGAGTGTGGGATGAACACATAGACTAGCAGTGGTGGAATAGGGGACTCATTCCTTATCCAAAGACACAAGCTGCTGGATACACTGGAGAAACTCTTCCTTGTCAAACACTGGCAAAGCTGCCTGCATGGCAGATCAATACATTCTGTCCATGTTGAGGTCTGTCTGAAACAGCCAGATTTTATCATGTCCTCCATATGCCTTCAAACCTGCAAATAATTGAACGGCATAGTGCAAAGCCGATGCCCCAGGATGCAGCGACAGATTCCAAAAAGGCTTGATGTGAGGCTTCTCCCACCCGAACTCAGAGGACCATTCCACCGTCAACATGTGATTTGTAAACATGGCTCCAAAAAACCAGATTATTCGGGTCTGGTCTAACCTTAAAGTCGTGGGATGGTGTGATTATTAGATCTTTAGCCTTATAAGTCTTTGCCACTTTTTTGGATCCTCCTCCTCTGGTGCATTCTGCGAAACGCCCCTGACTGGAGTCCTTCATCATGCTGTGGCTGTGAGGTCCCGGCTCACGGCTGTGTGGCCCGGGTGGCCAGTCTGCGCTGCTGCTAGGGGAGGCCGCGTTTGGACTGCGAGCACACATGGCGGGTAGGATGGACCCTCATAATTTCCAAGTTTTGGGCTTGACTTGTTCTTTTTCTGGAAGTCTGAGGTTTGACATTAGGTTTTTTGAACTCGTTCTGTCTTCCTGATGTGGGAATTTACTGCTATGAATTTCCACTTTTGCACTACTTTCATAGTGTCCCTTAAGTTCCATTGTATTGACATTACTGTTTAATAGTAGAAACTGTAATTTCTTCTTTAATTTCATCTGTGGCCCATTGGTTGTTCAGGAGAGTGTTAATTTCCATGTGTTAAAGTAGTTATTATGGTTTCTTTTGCCATTGATTTCCAATTTCACTGCATTATGGTACAGTAGTATGCATGGGATAATTTCAGTTCTTTTGCTTTTGGGTCAGCATGTTTTGTGAGCTAGTATGTGGTCTGTTTTGGAGAACGTCCTGAGTACAGCTAAGAAGAATGTGAGAAACACACTGGCCAGCAGAATGGATCAAGAAACAAGATCCAATAATATGCTGCATACAAGAACATATTTAACTAAAAAAAAAAATTCATAGACTGAAAGTCAAAGGATGGAAAGTACTACTTCATGTGAAGGAACCCAGAAAAAAGCAGAGGTAGCTATGCTATTTGCAGACAAAGTGAACTTCAATCCAAGACTGATCGAGAGAGACAAAGGTCACTACTTGTTAAGGGAAAACTCCAAGAGGAAGAGGTGACCATCATAAAGATATATATATATATATACATACACACATACCAAATACCAGTGCCCCCAACTACATAAACCAAAAATTAACAAACACGAAAAATCAAACACTAACACAGTTGTAATGGGGGACCTCAATACCCCACTCTCACAAAATGGACAAATCAACTAGACAAAAAACCAACAAAGAAATTTCAGAATTGAACCAAACCTGTGAACAAATGGACGTAGTAGATGTCTACAGAGCATTCCACTACAACTCTTTGGCTGATCTTAGTATGTAACATTTTCCTCTCATTAACTACAACCATGAATATAACATCTGTGAGTCCTTCTAATGAATTATCTAACCTGAGGGTTGGTTTGAGGGATTCTCCGAAGTTGCAAATGCCTTTGCCTTCAACTCCCTCTGATTTTCATCGAGGTCAAAGTGTTACTCCTGCTAGATGATAAACCTCTACCTGCCAACTGAGGGCAGAGCTGCCTAGTGGTGTGGAACTGGGGAGAAGTCCCAAGTGTTCCCCCCACCTTCCCTAATTTCTTGCCTCACCTTAACCCTTGGTCCCAGAGCATGGGCTCTAGGTCAATTTTGGTCCCTCTAGTGCTTGTTTAGAATTGGGTTGGCTTTACTAAATTAGTTAATACTCATCTACAGGCTTTTCAAATCCCAAAATTCTGGTTGTGGTCCTGTTTTCTCCATCTTTGTGATTTTGTGTTTTCATGTGTTTGCTGTAGCAGCCATGGATGTGCAACATTCAGACTGCCCTTCAGAAGGACCTACTATGGAATGGAGTTGGCTGGCAGCCTCCAACTGCTATACTTTGGGATCCATTGAAGCATGTGTGCCAAGGTGCCACCCACACACACCCCCTCCCCGAAGCATGTGTGCCAAGCCCCCCCTCCCCCGGATTCTCCCAGATGCACGAAGGCAGGTCATTTCCACAAAACTTAAACACTGCTCAAAGGAACCCTTGCCTAGGGTTCAATGCCTAGCATTGGACTGACCGATGCTTGGCCCAGAGCTGTGCTGCTGTCCGGGTGCTTTCTATTCAGTCTTCTGTCCTCTTCTCTTTTCACAGGGGTAAAGGCCTGCATTACAGTCTGAAGTCTCTCTACTCATGCCTGGTCCTGCTCCCCTTTACCTTTGTTTCCTCCAAGAAATACATGCACATCTAGTTTTGTCTTGGTATCTGCTTCATTGAGAGCCCCAATTGTCACTCAGGGTTCTGAGAATAGGTGATAATAGATGTGTTACTTACTGTCTTAATTCAGAAACCACTATTTAGTTCTTCAAAGATTACAAATTTCAAGTGTCATTGCATTATAGGGGAATGAATTACTTCCAACACACATATATCTGAGTTTACTTGTTTGATTTACTGAAACATAAAATGCTCCAAATTACCTGGGAAAATCCAGGTAGCAGAAATAGGTCTACTTTTTTTTTTTCTTTTTGTGCTGGGGATCGAAAGGTCCACTTCTTCAAGGGTCTCACATCAGTTTTAAAGGCCATAAATCAGTATTTGTGTGTGTGTGTGTGTGTGTGTGTGTGTGTCTGGCCAGCCTTTTATGTGAATTCAACTTTCTGTACTTATGAACTCAAGTACAGAAATAAACTTTGTGGTGCTGAGGTAACAACTTTCCCCAACATGACTGCGTAGCTGTTTAAGTGTGAATATTACAGGAGGTCTCAAGTCACTTCATCATTCCTATTTGGACTTTGGGCCAAAGCAGCATATTAGATTGAAGTATATATCTTCGTTTCCATGGATATGAATGTAGAGGAAAGAGGTCTAAGGGAAATGTTGACTGAACCACGTGGAGAAATGAGTACTAGCAGTCCGCGGTTGTTGGCAATACAGAAACATACACAGTCTTCATATTCAAAGTCTTCATGGGGATGTCTTCTGTAATTTCTACAACAGAAAGAAAATGTTTTTAAAATCATGAACTATTATGGGTATATATTTAAAAAATGTTAATAGCACATGTAGTAAGGACTTTTGCCTCATCCTAAGGAAGGCCTGACCTTCATCCCAGATCTTAGGGGGAACCCTCTGAATCCTTGGTGTTTCCTGATAGGCGTGCCTTTGTTACTCTGGGTGGGCACTTTGTCATAGCCTATGCTAATGAGCTGACTCAGAGACCAACTGTGTCAGCAAGAAACCAATCATGCCTACATAATGCAATCTCAATAAAAACACATGATACCAGGTTCCATCCAGTGAGCTTTCCTGGTTGGTGACACTCTGTGTTGTCACATTATTAGGAATGGGAGGAGCTAACACACTGAACCCAGTGTTGTTGAGGGAAACCCCTAGTTATACCTGGTACCAGAAGAGATGGTGGTCCTGTGGAGTCTTTGTACTGAGTTCACAGTTGACTCCTTGCAGTTGGAGTTAGAAGTTTTGGGCAGACTATTGGAAATTTCTGGAGGACTATGCCCTCACCTCACAGTGTGGCTTACTCTGGGTACTGCCCAAGATGATTTTCCTCATAAACAGATATTTTCTATGCCTCAAAGCATAGGAAAGGGCTTAGAAGCAGTGTCAACCCAGTAGCCCAGATGTGTAGTTTCTACATAAAACTCCCTATAAGTGGAAGAACAGCTATCTCGAGATATGGGGAAGTGGAAGTACAAGATAAGCCCAAAGTGTGTTCCTGTCCTTGAAAGCTGGATGTTACCAAAGACTGAAGGGATTATGGCACAGAATACAGGATCCAATATGCCTAAGAATGCAAACTTTGAGCATCCTAAAGTACAATATAAATACAACTGATTAAAACATGCTAAGCATATAAAATCTTTTAAAAGGCGGGGATTTTTAAAAGGTTATTTGCCTACTGTGGAACATTTTGCTTCTAGCCAAGTCTGAATTTAAAGGGAAAAGGACCAGCTTTCTCTAAAAATAGGTCTTGTTCTAACAGAAAAGAGCTATTTCTGTATGTGAAAATACTCTCAAAGCTGCCTCCTTACAGATAACTAACTACAGGCAGGATCTGGGGATGAAACTTAGAGTCTAGTGGAAGAAACAAAGACATCAAAGAGTTTCTTAAACTGTAAGCATTTGTGGTCTGATTATCAAGTTACTAATATTTTATGGAAGACAGTTCTGAAAGGACAATTATAATGAAAATCAGGAAAAAGTCCCAGTTTTGTGGTAATCTTGAGTAAGTCACTTAACCTTTATTATCTTACCTTCTAACTTGCCTAGCTAATCTCTGAGTGAAAAGAACACAGTACAGAGTATAGGTAAGGCCTGATTATATGACTCACAGGTGGTAGTATAAATCTTTTTGTCACACAGGTACGATTCTAATGCTGATCCATTTCAGCCATGTCCCTGCACTTGCACAGAACAACTGAGGTCATTCTGTTAGCTGTATGGCACAATAGCCCATGGTGACCAGGATTTAAAGGGTAAGGGAAAAAGGATATAAGAATACCTTTTAAGTTTCACATATGCTATTAAAGCAGGAAGCTATATTTACAGATGATCTTTACTATGACCCCTGCAATGAAAGAGCTATGAGAGTATTGGGGGTGAAAATAGTTTCCCAAGACAATGAAAGTCTGTGCATTAACAGGAAAGGTGGATGGGGCCCAGACAGGAAGGACGTTGTGCGCCAAGCTAAAGCTTCTGAAACATAAACAATAGGGATCTTTGGGAGCTCTGAGCAAAGGAACAATGAGGCAGGAATTTTCATGAACAATTTTAGGGGAGAAATACAGGCTGCAAACAGATGACTTTAATGGATGATGAGGTGCTATATTAGGTGAGAGGGAAAAAGACAAGGAGACTCATTAAGTCTGGGGGTTGGGGATTTAGCTCAGTGGTAGAGTGCTTGCCTTGCAAGTGCAAGGCCCTGAGTTGGATCTCCCGCACTGCTCCCCACCCAAAGCAAGTAAATCTGATACAGTGATTGTGCTTCATTATAGGGAGGGAGGAACCCAAGTGACAGTGGAGATTGTTTTTAGTAATATGGCCAAAAAAACTCTGTAAAATGAGATACAAAACAGTCTTTTAAAATGTAGCTAGACAGGGAATAAAATGGGGGAAATCCATAGAGGCCAAAAATAATGATTATCGTATCTGAATATGATACCCACTCTGGTGGTTCATAGTGACTTAGTGCTTTGGGCAGAAAAGGCTGCAAAACTGAGACAGGAAAAAAACCTACAGCCTACACAAACTAGGATATCTTAACGAAACCCTTCTTTAAAGAACTGGGACCTTGCATAAGAAGCCACTACATTTGAAAAGGATCCTTCATCACAGAGAAAATGTAGAAGGTTTAATAATGGCCCCCCAAAATATATACTCATAGTCTAAACTCCCAGAAGCTGGGAAGACAGCCTTATTTGGAAATGGAGAAACTAGAAGAGGAGGAAGCAATCTGTCCATAGAAGCAGAGTAGATGAGTGGTGTGACTCATATCAGGGACACCTAGAAGAAGTAAAGAAAGGACTCATTCCTGGAATTTTGCAGAGTATGCTTTTGCTGATGACTTTATTTCTGACTTTTGGCCTCCAGAACTGTGAAAGAATAAATTTCTGCTGTCTCAAGCCAGCCAGTGTGTGGCAATTTGCTGTAGCAGTCTCAGGAAACCAGGACAGAGAATGAACCTCACTAGCCTTGTTCCAGGGCAGGGACAGACAGACTGGGTCTCCATGAGGATTCCTGGCCCTATGCATGCCAGAGTCGGAACTTCCTTAACACCTAATGCAATCCAAAATAGAGTTGAAAGAGGGTCTGGGCTGTCAGTGTCTCCAAGGAACTAGAGAAAAACTCCTTAAAACAAAAACACTACAACAAATCTATATAGCTTGGCATATCACAGTCTAATTATAGAAAATCAAAGACAAAGGAAAAATTCTAAAAAGAAGCTAGAGGAAAAACACTATCTATAGAGGCACAAAGAAAAGATAGATCAGCCAAAATAACACACAATGTAACAAAGAGGGGGAAGACAAGGATCAGATACAGTAGGGTCTATCTACAATACATCCAGTCAAAGTTCCAGAAAGTGGTATCACAAAGAATGAATAAGGGGCAACTTTGGAAACGAGAATGCATGGCAGCTTATATAACTGCCAAAAAGACATGAATCCTGACTCAGAAATCCCAGGTTACAAATCTCCATAAATAAAAGAATGGAATGGTGAACGACTTGAAGTTGGGATGTTGAGAAGAATGTCTGTAAACACAGAAACCATCCCCCAAAGGGAAGCTGTTTGGAGCAGGGAGTCCAGTGGCACTGAGAGTAATGTGAACATGCTGGCTAAACACGGGATCACACGACTGATCCCAGAGGGCAGGGCTGGGATGTCAAACAGGCTGAGACCACAAGGAGAGTGGTGTGAAAGGGGAACCAGAAAATATGCTGCTGCCAGACACCAGCCTGTGGAAGTTGTCGTCCTCATTTTGTTTTCTGAGTTACAGGCTGTCAACTGCTAACATCTTCATAGTGTTACGCGACCCCATTATAAAAGGCATGTGAGCATGCCTTCTAAACGTAAGAGGGAGGTAAATGACTGTCATGTCAGTTTATTTAGTTACTATTTTTGTGGTACTGCAGATTAAGTCTCGGTCCTCTCACTGAGCTACATACCAGGAGGGTTTTTTTTTTGGTTTTGTTTTTTTTTTTTTTTACTTGATACAGTGTCTTGCTTAGTTGTCCAGGCTGACTGTCTTAGTCTCCCAGATAACTGGGATTACAGGGGTACACCACCACACATAGCTTAGGTTTATTTAAAATTTTTTTTGGTACTGGGGATTGAACCCAGAGCATTGCATGTGCCACTTAGCCTGGATCTTGGTCCTTTTTAGTTTTTACTTTGACACAGGGTCTCATTAAGTTGCCCAAGCTGGCTTTGATCTCCAGATTCTCCTGCCTCAGCCTCCCAAGTAGCTAGATTGCAGGCATGCAATACCGCCTGACATAACGTCAGGTTTAAGGGTTCTTCAGGCTGGTATATTGTAACACTGAGATAATTTTGATTCTTGAGACAAGAATAACTTTAGGATCAGTAAATACGCTGTTACCTAGAAGCAGCCATTTTTAGGTTGTTTCCAAGGCAAAAAGTAATTACTCTTTTAGTTATTATTCAGAAATAAATTGGGAAAGGGAAGAAAAAAAAATAAATTATCCTCTGATTAGTTTTTGGTGAAAATTTTAAAAAAGTACCATCACTCACCCACAATCTACAAATGGTTCATGGCATTAATATCTAATTTCAACTAGATAAAAGTATAAAACTTATGGCTCTAATCCCCTCACCTTGGGTTTGAGTCTCATTCAGAAATAGTTTCAGCTTCCTGCTGCGAAGGCCGAACACCTTGGCTGCCTCATACAGAAGACCCTGGTGGGTGAGTCCATTCTGCCCCAGCGGGTTTTCCAGCAGGAGAGTGCCCACCGTGCCCACTAAACACTCTATGGGAGAGAAAGGAGAAGCTGGATCAGTTCTGTGTACTCGTTGTCTAACAGAGATGCTGACTGAGACGGCTCTCACAGGCAGTGCAGGAGGCTGTGAAGGCCACACCTGGACACAGGAGCAGGACGCTAGGCAGCTGGAGGTACAGGGTACGGAAAGTCTCGAACAGTTCACAGACGCTGACAGGGTAGGAAAAGAAACAGTGACTCACACAGAGGCAGCTGTCTGGGGAACCAATACCCAGTACACAGTCAAGTGAGGAGCCTGAGGACTTCAGAACAAAAGGTGTACAATGAAAATCCCAAACTATCAGGAAAAAAGTTATCACTCTAGATGTGATTAAAGCATGAAGATTAACAAGTTTTCAGAACATTCTCCTATAAAAATGAGGTAAAATTACAAAATGAAATGTTCTGACAAATAATTCAGTTGTACATATTTTGTTGTATCTTTTACTTAGGGATATTTCCTGGGCGTGCCAGATGGGTGACAGTCTTTCTACATAACACACTTAAAAAAAACAAGCCAGTGGTACTCATGGAAGCAGTGTGAGAATGCACACTTTGAGTCACTCCACTGAAGCTGGCATGAAGACCACACCTCCACAGATACTAACACTGAAGGAACCAAAACGCAGCACCCAGCACCCTCCCCTCACAGCTGGGGCCGAGGGGTGCGCACACCTTGAGGCTCTGCGTCGAGGAGCTGCAGGTTGATGTACTGACAGAGGAGAGGACCGGGACTGCTGGCGGGAGAGGGGGCTGGTCCCGCAGTGACAAACAGCGTTCTTCCACTGAGACTCAGCAAGTCTGTTTGGTTTTGTATTTCTAAAAATAACAAATCTGAAGTCATTCATTTCCTGACATCATGATTAAACCAGCATGTCTTTTTACAGTCATGTTTTCCATTTAATTCGTCAAAGGACACTACCAGGCTTTAATGAAATTCACATAGTACTAAATCTTTTTTTGTTTTTAATGTCAGACATTGGTCTAAGGGCTTTGTGCATTCTGCTTCTGACCTACACCCCTAGCCCCACAGACAGTAGGGTATCTTACTGGTGTAAAGGAAATGGCATTGTACAGTATTCTTAAAAGATGAAGCATTTCTCTCATTAATATTTTCCCTATATAGTTTGGTTCCTCTTAAAAGCTTCCCCTGTATCAGTAGCTCAAACTTCACCGTGAAAAGGTTATGCCTGAAAACAATTATTTTTACCAAATAAGTTTTAATTCTTTTTTTTTTTTTTTAGTTTTTTTTATTTTTTTTTTTAGTTTTAATTCTTTAAAACTGTATTCTATTGTCTGGATTTCTAAGATTCAGAAACTACGCTTAATAAAACTGAAACGCAACAGACAGGTCTCTGAATCCTAATCAATACCTATCCCGTGGCTAACAGGTAACAGGGTAGATTACAGCCTCTGTCACCCAGTAAGTCCAGGGTTCTCAGCCACGTCACACAGCGAGGAGGCACAGAGACCCTGCAGGCAGGCTCTGCTGAGGAGCTGCCACAAACCGAGAATTGAGAAAAACACAAAGGTTCTGCAGGTAAGAAAAAAAAAAAAAAAAAAGATTCTGCAGGTATCAGACAAGGGCCTTCGCCATGCACTTCTGGCCAAGAGGTACCGCCAGCCTCTTACTTCCCACGTACCTGTTTCACCATGGAAGACTGCCAGCTCTGTATTTTTAATACCGAAAATGCTAGTGACAACACTCTTTAGCTTTAGAAGGTCCAACCGATTATCGCCTTTTGGATTTTCCAGAAGCAATACTCCACCTAAAAAGCCACAAAAATAAAACCTCATTCAGAAACGTAAAACCTGTAATTGTGTTCACAGCCACCACCAACGTGTGTCATTCTCTAACATTCTCTAACAAGCTCCAGCAGAAAGAGAAGGGGATAAGGTGGTCCCTATACCATGACTCCTACACAAAGATGACTACTCGCAAATGCACCGGTGGTAAAGCACTCGGGAAACAACTGGCCACAAAAGCTGTTAGTAAGAGTGCACACTCTGTTGGAGAGGTGAAGAAACCTCATCGTTACAGGCTGAGACTGTGACACTCCTGAAATCGGAGGTTATCAGAAGTCCAGTGAACTTCTGATTGACCAACTCCCTTTCTAGCGTCTGGTGTGAGAGACCGTGGAGGACTTCGAAACAGATTTACGCTTCCAGAGCTCAGCTATCGGTGCTTTGCAGGAGGCAAGTGAGGTCAATCTGGCTGACCTGTTTGAAGATACCCACCTGTGTGCCACTCATACCAAATGTGTCACAGTTATGCCAAAAGATACCCAACTAGCACGCTGTATACATGGAGACTGTGTTTAATCTACTATGATGGGAAACATTTTACTCTCAAAAAATTGTTTTTTCTCCTTCTTCTTACTGGTGGTTCTGAATGTTATTTTTCCCCCATGGGGTCAAAAAGTACCTAAGTACGTAAGTGTGAGTGGAAAATGGACAGAAACCAGGTATTGGCAGTTTGTCCATTTTCATTTGTGTGTGAATTTTTAATATTAATGTTGGGATATAAAGCATTAATGCAAGTCAAAATGTTTCGGCAAACAAGTTTCAGCAGTTCAACTTTGTAAAAATTGTAAATCTGTTAAATTCTTCTAGACAGTGTCCACATTTGCATTTTTTAAAAACAAATTTCTTACTGATGACAACTAAATGGTGTTTGTAGCATTTGTATCACACAGTAGACTCCATCCATTTACTATACTTTTCTGAGTTGTCTTACATGCTAGTACATGTTTAATGTCTTTCTGTGCTGTTCCTGTAAGTTTGCTATTAAAATACATTAAATTATATATGTATGTATATATAAGAAAAGAAGGGTAAAACCTAAAATGTAAGTTTTGGAAAAAAAGTCAAGGTATACAGGATACAAGCCCTAATTTTTTCTTTTTCAAATATACACTACATATCCCTCCACTGTATGTTTTGGCAATTCTCCTTAGATGTGGTGAGCGGTAAGAACACTGGGCAGAACAGGTACAAATTCCCTGTGATGAATGTGAGCGTGTTTACAACTCTGCTGTTCAAATCAGGTAATTTCTATCTTCTGGCTCAGATTCTTTTCTTTCTCATCTCTTCTGCTGTTCAGTCCACCCACTGAATTTTTAAAATTTTGGTTACATTTTTTTCATACTTAAATTTGGTTTTTTTTTTTTTTTTCTTCCGGTGCTGGGGATCGAACTCGGGTCCTTGTGCTTGCAAGGCAAGCACTTTAACCACTGAACTAAATCCCCAGCCCAAATTTGTTTGATTCTTCTTTATAGCTTCTGTTTCTTTATGGAGGCTTTGCATTTCCTGGTCAGAAAAAGTAGCACCTCTTTACTGTTCCTTATGTGGCCTCATGACTGCCATGTAGTCATGAGGGGGAGGATGCTTTATTATTGCCGAGTGAGGATGGAAGTACAAACTGTCCATGTTGCCATTGCTGACACCACTGGGCAGAAGGGCTCACTACCATTTAGCTAGGATGAAATTCCCAGCTTCCCAGACTTCTCTGATACCACCATGGCAGTGGTGGAAATCTGAGGAGCCCACACCAGGCAAAAGTTGACCTGCCTGAGGCTTCCCACTTTGCCTTTGCACATGGGGGTTGTGGTGGGGCCACTGTATTTTTTGTGGTGTCTGACTAGACTGGACTAGACCAATTATTGTCTAACACTTTCTTTTTCAGGGTGGGGGATATATATAGCTCAGTGACAAAGCACTTGCCTAGCGTATGAAAGGCTGTGGGTTCAATCCTTAGCACTGAAAAAAAAAGATTTTTGTCTTGCTAGGTTGTCCATATTCTGATCCTTTGTCTAGTGAAAGCAGGATTTTGTTGGGCCTTTTTTGGTCAGTGATTGTTGGTAATTCTAGATTGGTGGATTCTTAAGCTCCAGGTTTGGGATATATAAGGCATAAAAAGGAAGTCCAAAAAACTCACCACTGGTAAGTAACTTGGTTTGAAGGTTCCCAGGTGGTCTGCTTTTTTCCCTTTACCTTTCGGAGTTTTCTTATGTTTGTTTTTGTATACAATACACAGGGTATTTAGGTATGCTCAGTGGAGAAAAGGGAAGCATGTCTATTCCCTCTTCCCCCAAATGCAAGTCCCTTATTTACTTTAATGGGTTCATTCTGATGACAATTAAAAAAAAAGTTACCCAGTTTTATCAATCTTTGTAAAAGGAAAAAATCCCAGAAGTTTAAAACATGCCAAACGAGCCACAGAATTCATGTACTCTTACCTTGTTCCCTGCCATTTGCACAGATGTTAAGATTGACATATGCACAAGCAGGACCACGAGTGGACAGCCCTCTGGTGAGTGTAATTTCCAGGTCAGAACCCTTTAACTGAGTGAAGGAGAACATACAATTAGCTCCGCACTCGACTGCAGTGTGCCACGCCACCAAGAGCCACACAGACTACTACTTAGTGAGAACAAAATCTCTTAAAAGTCAAGAGCTGCAATTTATATCCCCATTTTCTCTCCTTTAATCCTGTTCTCTTAAAAATGTAATTTTTCTGATTATATAATATGTGCCAATTTTAAAAAAGTCAAATAATATGCAAAACAGAAAATGAAACTACAATGAATTATGCCCTGCTAAAAAGAAAAATAGCCACTTTCAGTGCTTCCTTGTCTGTCTTTTGTGACTCAGATAAAGTAGGAAGGAGACAAGGAGAACACAATTGGCTCAATGACTGAGATACACTACAAGTGACCTCACTGTAAATTATGGGCCAGTACAGTCCATGTTTTGGCATCCGATCATCATAGTATATCTAAAAATCCCTAGACATAACAACAGCAAATGCAACTGTCATCTAATATGCAAGATATTCTGATAAAAGTTAAATCTTTTTAAAGCCAATTGCTGTTTACTATTAACAATAATTACCAGAATCCACAATCTCTACTTTTCTAGGTTCAGGCGAAATAGGCCCGTACAGCCATTTCATCTCCTGGCAAATTCCACACCCCCTCTGGGCTATTCCCCAGTTGAAGTGCTGTGACAGCATGTCGGCCTCCTCTCCTTCACCTCTTCCAGGTTCCTCTCCAGCACCACCTAGAGTGGGACTGCAGAACTAAGCATTATACCAGTCCCTCCTGAGGGCCAGAATATCAAGACATGACTGTGCGTAAGCTTAGAAAATCCAGTCTGAAGTCATTTAGTAGTCCCGCAGATTTCAGAACTTACCTGTGTTTTCTCTGCAATAAGGATTTTGTCTGATGTAGAAACTGGATATGGTTTCAAGGGAGCCTTTATGGTGGCACATATGAACTCTGTGTGGCTTTCAATAACATTATTCAGATACCTTTCTTCAGACTTGGCATTATAATACACTGTTATTTCATCAGTGGGAACCAGACTGCACTGAAAGCATATAGAAGTTAGGTACTGTTGAACAAGGACTGGTGGGGACAAAGGGATGGAGCTCTTGCAATAGGGAAGGGGTCCAAGGGAACAAGGTTGATGGGAGAGAGGAGAGGAAGGGGAAATAAGTAGAATAAATACATGGTACATATAGGAACCTAAAAACTTCAATGAATGTAAACATTATTTGCCATCATATAAGCTAAGATTAACAATATCAACAAGAATGACAGGACAGGAATTAGAGGAAGATGGAGAGAGAGGGGAGGGGAGTAAAAAAGCAAGCTGTAGTACACGTACCCACTCCCCAAGATGATTATAAACTGCACGTACTGTAACTATGTACTAATAAAATTTTAAAAAGTTAAAAAATAATCAAGTACAAACCATTAAAAAAAAAGGAAAGAAAAAAAAAGACTGGTGACCCCACGCTCAGTCATTATGGCAGGGGACGCTTGCCCATCTGCTGGGGTGATCTATGAGACTGACTGCACTGAGCGTGCTCTATTCCCCGTGCTTCGGTGGGAAGGGCACATGTCTTTCCTTAGCACAGTCAGCCCCTCATGAATGCTGATACAGAGCACACAAGCACCCTGTTCATCTGCAGGAGTGGCCTCCTCAGACCCAGACCCACAGATCTTAGGTGGCTGGCCTAGGAAGGAGGATGTGTGAGAACCCTCCGCACTGTCAGTGCCTCCTCAGGGTAAGTACTTCCTGACCCTCTGGCCTAGGACGGGCTTCGTGGCCCCTGTGCTCTGCAGGCAGTGAGCTCCATGTGCCTTCCTCAGCTCCCTAATGAGGAAAAACCACCCTATTCTGTCCAGACCCAGAAATCTCTCTTGAGCTAGGAGCCCTTCCACCCTGACTACACTGCCACCCTTGCTTACCTCATACACCAGTCAGAGCACTAACTATTCTGTGATGATCTTGTGGAAGCCAGAGGGAACCAAAAAGGACAGAAAGGTGCACAGGTCAGCTGAAAGCTCTTAGAGAAACAAAAAGAGCCATATCCAGCTTGGGAGTGAGCAAGTAGAAAGGCTGAGGGGCCTGTCTTCCCTGCAGAGCACAACCTGGATGGACAGTGCAACAGGGATCATAATGGATCACTATTACTAATATTATATGTTTCTGTCCTCCCCGACAATACTGAATTGTAGCTTACTCTTGAACTAATAAACTGACCTTCTTGCGAAGTTTCTGGATGCGATTGATAACTTCCCGAGCCATTCCTTCATCCACCATTGACTGGTCAGGGGTGACGTCTAAGAGAACCAAAACCTATAGAAGGAGAGAGCACATGATGACAATCAAACCAGGAACAACACTGCCTTAAAACCCAGTGAAATGATATGTAAGTTCTGTCAAGTCTACAGTGCAACTCCATTTATTTACTTGACTGAGCAAAAGGAAATACACTTGATTTAGTTTGTCACTTAGGTACTTCTTTGTAACCGGTTACCTTCCATCTCTGGAGAAAGACACAGCCTGTTCTTGGTAAGGCACTTCTCACAGGAGCCCTAAGACATCCCTTTCATGTACCCTCTCATGACTCTTTTTTGGCTCTCTAATAAATAATACCAACTCTTCTAATAATTAAGATCAATAATCATGATGCTCCTTGAACAGCAAACTTTCCATACCACAAGAGTAGACCAACGCCCTCGTCAGAGCCAACTCCAGGTAATTTTCTTACTCCATGACCCGTTCTGATCCTTTGATCTGTCAGTATGATTCAAGACACAAATTCTAGAATGGAGCCAGTATTATAAATGTAACTTAGGAGCTGGGGATTTAGCTCAGTGGTTAGAGTGCTTGCCTAGCAAGCGCAAGGCCCCGAGTTCGATCCCCGGCACCAAAAAAAAAAAAAAAAAAAAAAAAACAAACTTAAACTGTCATCTTTTTGTTAACCTTATTAACTATTCTCTCATCTGCAGGTTGTTGATTATGTTGGATAGTAACAACATTACTTCTATTATAGAGCACATTATAGAGTGGAATGTACTCTACCAGGCCCTTGTATATTAGGCATTATCTACATTTCCTTTTGAGAAAACTTGGAGAAGTTAGCCAACTTGCCTCACTTCACAAAGGCACAAGAGGTACAGTAGAAACGGATGACAAGCCCAGAATTCCAGTTTGGGGGAGGGGCGCAGAGCTCACAACACATAAGCCACGTAAAGAAACTCACAAGTACCAAAAGGAGACACTTCTTTAAGAACGTACAACTTTTAGGATCCAGACATGTGCTGTGAACCCTAAGGACTCACCACTCTAAATATAAACCTCATCCTTGCCTACCTTCCTATCTCTCCTTTGAATCCTCACCACTACTCATGGGGAATTCTGCAGATCCCTAAAAATCTCTGTGCAATGGGCCAGTCCTTCTTTGACTAAAATGCTGCTCTACAACCCCTTGTCCATGACAGGTTAAGTACAGTGGGACTCCAACAATGTCCCTGATCCCACATGGAAAGTCTTCCTGCTTGGAGAAGTCTGGTCAGGACAAGAGAGAGACCTCTGTTTCACCCTGAGAAAAATACTGACCCCAGAATTGGAAACAGCCTGTACATTCTCTTTATAGAGCCTTGGCAATAACCCCACACCCACTCCAACTTTGAGATAGGGGTTTCTCTGAACTTATTTCCACTCAGTAACTCATCAGACAAAATATCAAAACTCAGCATACTTTCCTGGTTCCATGACCAATTTGTTTCTAGCACGGTTTATTTTTGTGAGCTCAACACTTAGGACCATCATTCACAGTAATCAATCAATCACAAAATGCTCATTTATACATGCAGTAAAAAAATGCATGTTAGGGTCTGTCACTGAGATATTTAATAAAGATGATGAGTAACTGGTTTACTTTACCTTGAGACAAACTTCTAATATACCTTAGAAAGGCATACTTCATGTTCTCATCTCTTTGCAAGAACTTTCTATGGAACAGATAACTACCTGAGCATCTGAGTGTGCTTCAAACTGTGCAGTCCCACTTGTGGTCTGGTCAAAGGTGTACATGAGGCGGATGTCTTCTTCATGCAGTTCGTGGCCTTCCACGACAATGCTCCCTGTGGGAGAAGCAGACTCCGTCGGTCCTCCTGATATGTGTGTGCTGCATCCCTTGCTGATGCAACTTCCCTCACAGCAGAGCAGCGGACAGGACGTCACTTCTTCTGGCTCCTGTCACTCTGAACACAAGCACTTGACAAACTTTGTTTAGACTGTACCATGCTGCCTTGATGACAGTTAAGTAACCACTAGTGTCTCCCCTTTTATATAAAATTCTCAGTTCACGGTCATGCCATAGCTAAGTGGAGGACTGAGAGGAAATGAGTCCTCATTTAAACATGGTGTGGATGAAAAAATAAAAACTCAGTCTTTAGAGTAAAACTGGCTGGTTGTTGCGACCCTGGTGTTCTGCCGCCAGGCTGCAGGGTTACAGGGTAAAATGACACAGTGCACAGCACTGGGCCTCGTACTCATCCTGGGCAGGCAGAAGAGAGTGTGGATGGCTGCTGACAGCCTTCCACGACTTCGGGGAAGTCCACAGTGTCCCTTGTGACTGCTCTCAGGTTCAAGCAGTAGGCTGTCATTTTTACTTTAGGTTCCTGTGCTCTGAAAACTGGCTTTCCACCTATATAGAAAAGTCCATTCAGAAACTGCAGTTTAGAAACTGCAGGCTTTTACTTTCTAGTAAGATTTACTGCAGGAATTTTTGATGTATGGCTATCTGGTCAAAAAGTTTAGATTTATGACATGATGGCTAATCAAACATCTATCTAATTTAACATTCTGAGTTGAGCTAGTTATAGACAAGTCAAATTTTTAGCTGCTAACGTTTTATGTTTTCTTAATTCTCTCTGAAACTCTGGAGAATCTTAGGCATATCCTTCCAATTTCTGTAATGAATGACTCATCTGATTCCTTCATTCTTCAATCTCTCTGCTCATGATACCTCCCAGCTTAGGATTTTCAATTCTGGAGGAAGTCCTAATAACAAACACCTTGTGTCCTAGGATAGATGCAGGATATCAAATATAAGTCTAGTTACGGCAGGGCTGCAAATTCCAAGGCACTCTGAAACGTTCTCTAAACAGGTAGGGAGAGGAGCTGAGGCTTCTTTCCTAACCTGGTAAGCTGGTTAGGTGCCCTATTACATGTTCTCATTTACCATATTCCTTTCCTCCGTGGCACTTATCAAAACCAGAATTATGTCCACAGATCCTCAGTATCAGTCAGCACCATGAGGACAGTAACAAAAGTCTGTCTTATACAACTTTACATTAAGCTTTTAAAAACATAAGTATTTGATGAAGGAACAAATTCAGCCTTGCTCGGAGGAGACACAAAATATGGGTTGTATATTTTAAAAAAACTGTGACAAGTTCTAAACATTTCTCCTTAGCAGGATGTCCCAAACCTTATGCTATTTCTCTTTCCTAAAAAAAAAAACCACTGCAATCCTTTCTTCTCCAAAAGTCATTCCTTTTCTTTCCATGAGTAATAACTGGATGTTCTGGGGAAAAGCACGCCCCAGTCATGAAGCCCTGGGGATTCTCTTCTCTCTCACCAGGAAAGCAAACTGTGCAGGCCCACGTTGGCACTTGTAGAGTTCAATAGTAACCGAAGGTCCATTCATCCATCTGATTGATTTCTATCTGGCTATCAAGCCTAAAAAGAATCACTTCTACAAAATACCTGACATGCAAAAATATTCACTGCAGTATCATTTATAGTACTAAAAGACTGGAAGCAACCAAAAGCACCAACAATAAGACTGATAAAAACATTATCAAGTATGCACACAAAGAAAAACTTTCCAACTACTGAAACAGCATTTTTAAGTATAAATCCATAAAGTATTTATAATGTAAAGTGAAAACGCAAAATAAAAATGTAGGAAAACCACCCAAAATACAGAAAGTACAAAAAGGTGAAAAAAACCCTTCACATTTGAGTGATCTCCACTCTGGCTGTGACTGCACACATTCATGTGTAGCTGGAGTGACAGGAGCGGGCGTCTTTACAGTGCATCAGCCCAGGTGAGGATGCTGTGGAACAGCAGAGAGGAGGCACCATCTGGGTCACACTGGATGTGTGCAGGGCTGGGGGCCATTGTGCTTACTTTCTAAACTATCAGAATTATTTCTAGTTATTCTTGTGAGCAGGAAACAGTTTTTCTTGAAGAGGAGGGATGTGATGGTATAAGTCCCACGGGAGCCTAAATAGCAAACATCTCTGGGTCCACGGACCTGAGTGGCGCCCATGTGACAGACACCCACCGCTCTCCTGGAACTGCTCCAGCTCCTCACTGCTCAGCTGCTTGATGGCCATCATCACTGCTTTAAAGGCTCCCTTCAGACGCTTCCCCAGGACCATGTGATCTGGCTCTGCCCTTAGCCGAATGCCGTACTTGTTTTTATCTGTAGACAGCGTAACTTTACGAACATTCAATTCCTATGGTTAGTGACCAAGAGAAAACAGAAACTTGTGAAATGAAAACCTATGTCCATACAAATGTCGGCAACAGCACTATTCAAAATAGCCAAAAAGTAACAATAGTCCCAAACTCCATCAACTGAATAGATGAACAAAATGCAGTAATATCCACACAATGGAGTATTATTTAGCAATCCAAAGGAATGAAGCTAGCACATATTACAACATGAATGAACTTTATGCTGAGTGAAATGGGCCAGACACAAAAGATCATAAATTGTATGATGCCAATTACATGAAAAGTCATTAGAGGCAAGGCTGAAGCAGAAGGTAGGATTTGTGGTTGCCAGGGAATGGTCAGATCTCAAGGGGGAAAGTGTGTATAAATGATGAAAGGATGATGAAAATGTTCTAAGTGCATGTTGATGGCTGTAAAACTTTATAAATATTCTTAAAGCCCCTGAGATGTATGGTGTGTGAGGGTGGGTGGGGAAGCTTTCTGTTAAGGTTAATCGAGATAGTTGAGCATAACTGAGTTTTCCACAATTAGAAATATGAAGTCATTTTCGAGAGTAAGCCATACACTCAAGTTTAAAGCACAACGATTAACTGCACGTTAACCAGAAGACTCAGTTAACCACAGCTTCATGCCTCCACCATGCTAGTTACAGATTACCACTGCAGCAGGGAATACTGACGGTACAAGAGGAGATATGAAAACGAGAGAGCATGAGACTACAGATGGAGGCAAATAATGGGAACATCCAGTTCTGCCATTACATTTTAATCAAGATTTTAAAAAATTCCATTTTTATGATGATCGGCATTTAATTTCACAATTTTAAATCAAACGTCTTGGTTTTTAATGGGAGGGGTGCTGGGGATCAAATTCAGGGCCTTGTGCTTGCTAGGCAACACTCTACCACTAAGCTAAATCCCTCACCCCGTTTTTTAATATTCATCTGGAATTCTCAAGGAATTCAAAAGCAAATACAGAAATCAATGAAACAGGGCAGTAAAGGTGAATCTTTCAGAGTGTTCAATGATACAAACAGCCCATTGCAGCATGTGTGCCAAAGGTTTGGTCTAGGGTATATAGCTCAGTGGTATCTAGAAATGCTAAGCTATACCACCAGTCCTATATTTGTTTTTAAAACATGGAAGGTTTGGGGATTTGGCTCAGTAGTAGAGCACTTGATTAGCAAGCACATGGCCCTGAGTTTGATCCCCAGCACCCCCGCTGCAAAAATCATGGAAGAAAGATCTTTAAGAGAATAACTGATATTACAGTTTAAAATTCTGACCCCCAAACTCTGTTCTTAAAATGTATCCAACATCTATACACTGAAAGAGGCACAGAGATATACTCACTTCTTTATGTAAAGAGAAACCTAAATTTCTAACAATAGGGGAGAAATTAATTGTGAAGCAACCAGGAAACAAACATGATATTCTAAAGCTGAGCATGAATGTAATCCTAGTACTGCAGGAGGCTGAGGCAAGAGGAGTGCAAATTCGATCCCTGCCTAGGCAATTTAGATTTTACAAGGCCGTCTCCAAAACAAAGCAGGGGTGGTGGGGGGAGAAGGCAGGAATATAGCTCAGTGTGAAGGGCCAGGGTTTAATCACAGGTTAAATAAAACAAAGGTTTTGTGTTAATTATAAAGAAGCACTTTAGGGGGAAAGTATAAAAGGGCCTGAAATATTTTAAAAAGAATTATACTGTGAAAAGTTAAGATGATTCCAAGCAAAGTGCAAAATTTCGTGGATGTTTATATTTGTTATGTGTATATTGATTTACAAAATATAAAGAACTTCATTGAGGAATATTCATAAAAATAATCTTCTCAAATAACAGATTAAAAAAGTCTACCTAGACACAAACAGACAATTACCTTACCTCAAGGATATACTTCTCCAAGGACCTGATATCACTCAGAGCTTCAGGATCTTGTTGGATAACCACAATTTCTTTCAAAGGATACTAGGAGGAAATGGAAGATGAAAGTTTATTAAGCAGCCATTCCTTTAAATGGCAGAAACATTAAATATTGAATGTTTTTCTGAATCTTGAGAAGTAGGCTAAACTTATGACTGACTTCAGACTGGGCTAAACTAATGCCCATTCAAACCCTTACTACAGAAAAGAAAAATAAATTATGCCATGGTTGGAAGCTCTCTGTATTATGAAAGCTTACCGAAGACATAACTGTTTAGATCTATGTGCCATATACAATCTAAAGAAAACGTCAAACCTTTATCGGAATAGTTTTCCGGTCTCGGATCACTCGCCCAAGTTCAATGACAGACTGCATCCTGGACACTGCATTCTCGATTTTCTTGTCAATCAGTTCCTCTCTGATTGGCAGAGAAAGAAATGTGAGAAATTAGATTTAAAAGGGGGAAGTACAGGCTTGTGTGAGAGAGCAAGATGGCAAGGCTACAGAAGGGACGGAGAGGCGAAGCTTCCTGGGCCAGTACCTGCGGAGGACAATGCCTGGACCTGCCCTGGGGTGGAGAATGGGGCCACACAGTTAGCTCCTCAACTGTCCCTAAGGGGTGTGTCTACAGTCACACAGAAGGGTTCTATATCCAGCATCCCTCCTGTGGCTTATCAGAGTAGAGCCCATCCTGCAACTTGACCAACAGCTTACATGAGCTCAGGTGGGAAGACGGGCACCTCCATTCCCTACCCAGGAGGTTGGCCTCCACATGCTCTGGCAGCATCCCTCCCCGTGGCCTAGGTGAGGCTTATTTGATTCCTACCGAACACGGGGCAGCATGAGGTAGTGGATACTGAGTGTGTCCTTGTCCTGGACAGAAACAGGGTCAATCAGCATCTTTAGATTCTGGTACATCAATTCAGTGAGAAATGGTGTGTAAGGGGCCTGCATGAGGACACAGGACATCATGTTATTCATATAAAGCCATATCAGCTACCTCACGTATGCTGACAAACAGTATTAAGCTTTCTTGAGGATGACACATAGACACAGGCACAAGGTTACAGACATGCCCTGCCCTATGAAAGAAAAAGGACCTCACTGTGAAGTACAGCAGTAGGGCTATAACCAGTGGGACCCAAAACATCTCTAGACTCCTGGAGGATGTCTGAGAAAGACAAGAGCTCCTCACCAAGCGCCAGCCCCATCAATGTGCAGAGGACTGACTGTCCCACACCTCAGAAACCGCATCTGTAAATGGGGAAAGGACCACCTGCTTCACAGGATGCAGGTGGATCAGGTTGGGTATGGCAGACACCACGTACAGGACGAGGTAGAAGGCAGATTCTCCTCTTGTGAATGTCACAAGATAAACAGAAGGTTTGTAACATACAGAAACAGCAGAACAGGATACAAGAACTATAGCTGGAGCCTTCTTACTTGAATATCATTCAGCTAATACTTTAACTTGTAAGGACATGTTCCACAAACAATTCCTTGCACATTTTTCTCTCAATGCTAAGTTGAGGATGTTGTTGGTGATATATCTGTTCAGTTAGACAGGAGTTCAGGAACCTCCTGGTTACAGTTATGGGAATACATGTTAAGACCAGGTGTGTCTTAGCTCCAGCTACCAAATCCTTATGTAGATGTAAGGATCCTGGCCTCTACTGTACCACCAGTGACTAGAAGAGTCTAGGTTTCTTAGCCCTTACTTAGCGTATGTAAGCTAGCAAGATTTCTGAAGAGGATCTGGTTATATGAGACATTTTAACTGGGAGCACAAAGTGGACTTCTCCATCAAATAAATAAAAGGGAGGAAGGTGCAGCACAGCCACCACAGGAAGGCCACAGGCCAGAGTTCTAGAAGGGGCCCAGCGTCTTACCATCAGCCTGCACAGAGAAAGCAGGACACTGAACAAGGTCTCCAGGGCCATAACACAATCCTCCATCCCATTTTCACCCTAGTCGATCACAAAGAAACAACACTGAACTAGTAAAAATGAGTGTTTGTCATAAAAAATAAAAAGTTTATTAAAAAGAAATCGCACGAAGGACACAGACAGGACAAGAAGAAAAGGCCACCACACAGCTGCCTAGGTCATGCCATTGTGGTGGCCTTGCAGGGAGGCAAAGGCGGTCAGGACAGCATCTTTATCTGCCAGTCCCCCAACCATCTTCCTGTGAGGTCAAGTAAACGGGAATTGGCGAATTGGCTCAGGAACTGGGAGATGAAGATAGACTGCGTCCCTGAAGGTGGAAGGAAGAATGGATTCACGTGCAGACGAATAGCTGCTAAGCAAAAATTCTAATGTACCTTTTCTTATTTTTAACCTATACATTGTATGTTTCTCCCACTATGGTCATACTGGGGACTGAACGCAGAGCCTTTCTACCAAGCTACATTTCCATCCTTTTTTATTTATTTTATTTATTTATCTTTTTTGGTGCCAGGGATCGAACTCAGGACCTTGTGCTTCCAAGGCAAGCACTGTAACCACTGAGCTAAATCCCCAGCCCCTCCATCCCTTTTTAAAAAAGGTTTTATTTTTCTTATTTTTATTATTATTTTTTTTGGTGCTGGGAATTGAACTCAGGGCCTTGTGCTTACTAGGCAAGCACTCTAACCACTGAGCTAAATCCCCAGCCCAAAAATGTTTTATTTTGAGAAAGAGTCTAAGTTGCCCAGGCTGGGTTTGAACTTGAGATCAGCCTGCCTCAGCCTCCTGCAGTGCTGGGATTACAAATACATATCATCACACATGGCTAATACTGTTTTTGAAAATAATCATTATTATTCATTGTAGGAAAAATACAAAGATAATAAAAAAAGAAAATCTAGCCATAATGAAATAACTCAAAAAGTGCTATAAAACATTTTGGCATATGCTCTCTAGATATAGTATATGTATGTACAAATATGTGTTTATACTTAACATTAAATTACATTTACATTACAGGCTTTTATTACTTTAACAGATTTTAAAAGGACCAAGAGGCGCTGGGAGCCTCTACCTGTTCTGTAGTGATAACACCATCACCCCGTGTTGTTCCTCTCTTCTTTCTGTGCACAGTGTAAGTCCTGGGACCAGGGTCTAAGCTTTGCTCATTCTAAATCCAGCCCCAGCTAAGGAAGAGTTGTGTCCACAGCCAACACATGATAAATAAATGCCTGTCTGGGGGAGAAGCAAGGATCCCAGCCACAGCTGACGGGTTGGTACAAATCTAAGCAGTCTGCTCAGTTTAGCCCTCATGGGCCTGGACGCCTGCCCTCTAACATAACATGTTCACAGATATGCTGTGAAAATATGCAAAAAGGACTTTTGGAACTTGCAGATCTGTCAGTATAGTTAATACGTAATGTCAAAGGGAAAAACAAGATAATTTCAGCTACTGACGTTCCTTTTCCTTTTAGCTGCTCTCTTCCTTCAACTCTGAAACTTCATATAATTTTGCTTTTACTACTAGCACTTACCTTTAACCTTCGACGGTTCATTCTGACATACCAGTTGGTCAGAACATCTACAAACTTGACCAGGCGAGGCACCACAGTATAAAGCCTGTAAGCTAAAAGAAAGAGAAGCAGAAGCAGTCAGGCAGCCTGTGCCAGGCCATGGGGTGGGCAGAGGCTGGACAATGAGGGCACAGCCCCTTCTGTCCAGGTGACCTCACTCACTAAGGAGACCAGAAGAGTCAGAACAAAGCAACCACGAATGGCTCATTTATTGAGGATGTGATACATGGTGGTCAGGTGCTTAGAGGTGCACACAAAACCACCATGAGCTACTTGCAAACCTACACTGGTCAGTGAGAACAACTGAACCCCCAGGCTGCGGGATCACAGACCTCAGAAAGGGAAGCATGAAGCTGTACACCAGCTTCCTTCCATGGTGTTGCTTTGCACCTCATTAAATGACCAAAAGCAGAAAGCTTCGGCACAGGCCATCAGTTCTCAGTCACCAGCAGCTTTGCCCCACAAAGGACATTTGACAATGCCCGGAGAGACATTTCAGTTCTCTTAATTTGTGGAGTGTGTGCCTGGGGAGCTGCTAGCATCACGCTCAATAGCAGTACTACTCAACAACTCACAATGCACAGCACAGCCCCCACCAAAAGGAAGGATCCAGTCAGAACAGATTGTGCAGCTATTGAGAAAATTTGGCAAAGGCTATTAATATAATAGAACAGATTTTCTAAAGGTTAAAACGGCCAAGGAAAGAAAGCTAAAGATAGTAGAAAGAGAGGTCTCTTGAAGAATTAGAAGGGTTTGGAGGGACTCCTGAAAAACTCAGGCAACGACCAGTTTTGTCTGAGTCAAATCTTACTCTGGATTCTTTCATCCACCTCCCCTTCAACTGAAACTGTTGCCAAACACCCACAACAAAAACACCAAAGATTATAAACAAAGTAATTCATATTAATAATGTGTTCAGGTCTCAACTCTTACAGAGTAAATGAACCCCCCATTCAGTGAGCTCGCAATACAAGGGGGTGGCAGCAACTACTGAGGCCACTAATAGTAACCACAAACTCCCAAAGGGTGTCGCCACCAGTCTGAGGTAGGTCCTCTCGTGGCCACCTTGCTGATGAGGATCTGGGGGTACGCAGGGGACAGGCAGGCAAAGCTGGGACCAGAACTGAGTAGCCTGGGTCGTGAGGTGGTCTCTGTAGCTGCCTGGCCTCTTGTACATGCCCCTCGCCACGTGTCTAGTGATCTCTAGATCCTAGGCAGATCTTCAGACCCAGCTTCATGGGAAATGGAGGCAGCTAGACTGTAGGGGCCTCAGGCAACAATGCCCGCGTTTCCTGCTCACTCGCACCACAGCTCTCAGTGTCTGTGGAGAGTGTGGAGAGCTCCTGCTGAGCACTGCCTTTCACCAGCGGCCACCCTCAAACTATTTCCATCCCTACGCATGTCAGTAGGAACAGCAGCTAAGCAGTCCCGATCCTCACGCATGTCTGAAGAGGTGGACACGTCAGCTGACTGATCTATGGTGCTTTTCTGCCATTTGTAGTGCCTCGGCTACTCCAAGGAGAACCAAGTACTGGTAGTCAGGCTGATGCTGAACTGCAGTCCTGCTAGGGCCGGCTGCACCTGCCCAAAAGCGTGCCGGGAAGGCAGGTAATCTCACTTGGGCATGCACGGAGGATCGTAGCTGCCTTGCTTGTCCTCACTGTGATCCGCAGTAACCACCTGACAACTCTACCAGTGTGTCTGAAGTGTCTGGGTCAGGAGTTCCTAAAATTTCTCCCCAAGATCTTTGGTTGTGTCCATCTCAAACCTTGAAGAAGCCGACATAATCTACTTGGTCAACTTCTGTCTAAAAGCAAGCTCACTGTAGTCTGGCAACAGAAATATGGGGAAATGTCTATTTCATTATTGCTATTCTGAGTCCTCCAATTCTTCTGAAACAGACGAGGACTATTTCATAATGAAAACACAAATAAATAAATAAAAGCTAGCAACACCCACAGACTTGATGTGACCCCCAGACAGAAGCCAAGTGGTAGAGCTGGGTCTGAAACTCACAGTTCAGTGCCCAGGCCTGCACTCCTCTGTGGAAGGATGAGGCTACTGGACACCTCCTCAGAAAGAACTCCCCATGGCCTGGAAATAAACACCTTTCCAAAACTAACAAGCCTTAACAAATCTGTATTTGGAGGTTAAACAATGACTTATCTGCCATTCTACTATCTCTTAAAAATGTCTATGTTTTCCCCAGCAGCCCCCAATTTCTGTGTTTATGAAGAAAACAGTTAAATACCAAAAGGACAATTATAAAGAAAAAAACAGTCCTTATCCCCCGGAGGACGGCCAAGAGAGACTCACTTGCCATTTCTGTCTCAAAGAAGCCCAGGAGCGATTGCATGAAGGACAGGATCCAACGGTCTGTGATATTAGGGCTTTCTTTGACTGTATTCTCGTTGTAGAGGAATTCTACTTCTTCCTATAAACAGTTAACAAGATACTCGCCTGCACGGTGGGGAAGTTACTATGAAAGAAATAATCTCTTTGAATCACTAAAACTGAAAGAAAAACAAAAGTAAAAACAACCCCACACCCTGTAGACAATCTAAATTTCTGACAAGCACTAACTTGGGACATAAAGTCCTCAAGTAATTATGTTTTACGAGCAGCATGAAGAAAATATAGGAAAAATCCTTCTTTGCACTGAAGAATTATTATGAATTGAGAGATACTAAAAAATCTTGGGTAGAATTGAGTTGAACTAGGAAGGAAGGAAAGCTTTTCAGGACTGAGTGATGTCAGTACTGAAAATAAACACTGGGGATTAATTTCCATGCTTAGACTGTTACTCTTCCCAGAACAGCCATCCTGCTTTTGGCTTTGCAAAAATCATCCTTCATCCGAAAAGCCCATTTCACCGGTCCTTGTTCTGCAAACCCAGCTCACTGTAGCACCAAAGTTCAGGGGTGAGTGGGGGTTAAGCACCTGCGGCTGAGAGAAGTCTGCTGCTCAGGACCCTCGCCGTGGACAGATGCGACCGAGTCCCACACATGCAGAGGCTGGCAGGACTACAGAGAAAGGAATGCCGGGAGGCGGAAAATGCTCGCCTTTCTCAATCCCCAGGGAAGAGTGTGACCCTGGAGCTCCGAGTGAAGATGCTGAGTCTTTCCTAGCAGAATGGACTGAGCTGCATCCAGAGGCGGCAGAACCTGAGTGATCTGCCTGTTGGTGCTCTCAGTAGCCTCTAGGCCCAGTCAAGCAGGTACACAGTCACACACTCATCCGACAGTGACCTCCTAGTGTTTCTACTTGACAGGTGCTAGAGATAAAGGGCCCTGACAGTGGTTAGGTGGGGGCCGGGGAAGTAGCTCTAGACAAAGGGCTGCCAGGATGGGCCTCCTAGGTCAGTAGGAAATTGCTCTGAAGGGCACAATCACAAACCACACAACTGGTAGTTTTTACCCTAACAGCCTGCCCGGAGCTGCTGTCACTCTGAGTTTCAAGCCAACGCCATCCCAGAGTAGTCTTCCCTGACCCCTCTTCTCAAGTCACCAGGAACTCCACGAGGAGAGGGTGTCTCGCTCACGATGGTATCCCTGGCACCAAGAACTGGCTGAAGAAACAACTATGAGACATAACTCCCCTTCCACAATCAAGGCCTGTGTCCCATACAGAGGCCCAGACACTCGCCGCACCTTTGTGTCCAGTGCACCCATAGCTCTGGATGCTCCCACATCACAGAGCAGGAGAAAATGGCCTTGGGAACCCACACCAACCCCATCTTAACACAGTCCACTGCGAGCCATACCTTGTGGAGCCTCAAGACGTTCTGGATGAAGAAGCGGTACGCATTGTACCATGGGAGCAACACGTCCTTAAGGACGTCCCGCACACCCTCCTCCTTAAAGCGGAGGTTTTCGGCTCTTACCACAGGGGAATTAATCAGATATAACCTGGAAGAGGGAGAAAATATACACAGAAAAGTTATGTAGATAGTAAACCAAATATTCCTACAAGACATTTTGAGAGAACAAGATTTAAGTCCACACTGTTCTACCAAAGGGAAAAAAACATTAATACTCTTTGAATGGCCGATTCAAAAATTACAAAGCTTTTACTTTTCGTATGCGCCCTAACAAGGATCAAGGGGTGTACTGCATGCAACCCAACCCCAAAATATGGCACTGTACCAAGACTGAGATGGTTGGCTGGGCCCTCACCAAGAGCCGCATCCTCTCTCCCGTGGACACGTCCCACACTCCCACCACGTGTGTACACGGGTTCAGGAGCAGCAGCTTCCACAGACTGCAGATTCTGACAACTGGGTGGTGGAGGCCAAGAATGCTGCTGATGGCCAGCAGCTGGATGGCCAACAATCCTGCTGATGGACACCCTACCAGAAGGCCCTCACCACAGAGAATGATCCAGCCAAAAAGGGCAACAGCATCAAGAGTGAGTCTGACAGATGACTGAGTCCAGGGATGAGCCTGTTGTGTGTTCTGGATCACAGAGCACTGTGTGAAGGTGTACAGCCAGCGATCTGAGAGGGAGTCTTATCTAGGACCTGGGAACACTGAACGAGACCTTTAGGTCCCTTTCAACGTGAACTGTGTGCGTAATTATGACTATTTCAAGCACTGGCTCAAACTTCTGTAACATTTCTTCAATGCTTCGGTATTAATTTTCAATTTGTTCTTGCATACAAATAGCTCATGTGGCCCCTAAAGTGTAAAATTAAATAATGAAAGAGAGTTTTACTACCAGCAAGATAAGGAATTTAGAAAGGAAGCAAGGTAGAGGCAACCCGCAGCTAGGCCGGCTGGCCTCACAGGGCTCACGAAATCCACAACAGGTCCTCTTCATCAGAAAGACCTGTATGTTTCAAAACAGCTTACTATTTCGAAAACAATTAATGGGGTTTAAAATCCACAGCTATATCGATGGAACTTTCCATATAACAGAGATCCATGTTTAAAAGCATAAAAGCCAAATCTAAGAATTACAATTAATAGGGTGGGAAAGGCTTATAAAAAATGAGCCAAAAACCCCAAAGAAACCAAAAAACAAAAGAGACAAAGCACTACTGTACCTGAGGGCATCAGCACCATACTTTTGGATGACTGAAACTGGATCTGGATAATTCTTTTTTCGTTTGCTCATTTTCTGGCCATCACTTGTTTAGGGGGAAAAAAGAGATAGATGTCAAATAAGTAAACAAACAGTTGATCCTTGTATGGATATAGATTGTTTGCAAATAAAAACAAAAAATACCTACGTGCAAATGGAAGCAGTAATTAACTTAGATAACATTAAGCTTGATTTGTTGGCATTTCTAATGTTTGTTTTTTGTTTGTGATGCAGAAGATCAAACTTAGGGCTTTGTGTGTGCCAGGCAAGCCTTGTGCTAGAGAGCTACACCCCTGGCCTCAAAAATCTTTTTTTAATACCATAAGTCCATGAAGAAGCTTCAGGAATAAGATGCACTGGCACTTATCCCAGAGAAATGAAAGCTTACATTCACATAAATTATTATTATTATTTTTCTCACATAAATTGTTGTACATGAATGTTTACAGCATCTGTACTGATAACCACCAAGTACTCGAAGCAACACGGATGGCCTTCAAGATGTGGAGGTTGGGGTGGATGTGAGAGGCCCTGGGTCTCATCGCTGGCATGGTAAAAACAAACAGGTGGAAGGTTAAATAAACTGTAGTATACACTACTATGAAGCACTACTCAGCCATGAAAAGGAACGCATAGCTTGAAATGTCCAAGGAATTATGCTGACTAAAAAGAAGCCAGCCCTCTGAAATTAGATACTGATTCTGTTTATATGAAATTCTTGACATGATGAAGTTACAGAGATAGCAGATTAGTGGTTTCTGGGGATTGAGAATGAGGGTGGAAGGGAGGGGATGTAGTTATCAAGAGCAACAGGAAGAGACCCTTGTGATGTTGAACCCATTTACTATCGACTATGCTGGTGGATTCAGAAACCGGTACATGGGAGAAGGAGGCATACAAGTAAATACACACAAGCAAAGGAATACACATACAACTGGGGAAATGTAAGACCAGGCAATTATGCCAATATCCTACCTGTGATATACTATATTCTACAGATGTGACCTCTGAGGGAAACTTGGCAAAATATACAAAGGGATCTTTACTACTGTTCATAACAGCAGGCAAAACTATTATGACCTCAAAAATTTCAATGAAGAAAAAAGGACTGGGGTTCAGTGGTGGTATTATGTGGTTAAATCACCACCCCCAGCCCACCTGCAGAAGCACAGATTGCACAGCTGGTTTTAAAATTCAAATTTATGATTCATTTGCTGTGTGACCTTCAGCAAATTTCTTTTAGTTTTTTTGTGCTGTAAATTTCTCCATCATGAAGATGGGATAAGCACAGGTCCCATTTCAAACAGTTCTGAAAATAACGAGTCAGGACACATCAGTATTCAACAGGGCCCAGCTGATGAGGACACTCAACGCTGGGTGTTGCCCTTCCTCATGCAGCAGGTGAAGCTGGAATAGGGGCTTGTGTGGGTGAATCTTTTAAATTTTTGTTTGTATTCTTAATGACCAGAAGTAATGGAAGCAAAACAAGATTTCCCAATAATACTAAGACATGAGAAATCCTCATTGGGAGGCAGAATCCCTGGCCTGCTGCGGCTCTCAGCAGCACTGTGCCTGTGCCCCAGAACCCAGAGCTTCCTCCTATGTTAACAAGAGGACACGAGCTGGGCCTGGTGGTGCATCCCTGCAGTCCCAGCACTCTGACAGGCTGAGGCACGAGGAGGCCTGGGCAATTTAAGTGATCAGCAAGACCCTGTCTCAAAATAAAAAAATCAAGAAAGAGCCGGGGATGTAACTCAGTGTGAGAATCTCAGGCTCAATCCTCAGTACCACAAACACACAAAGGAGAGGACAAAAACATCCACATTTCCGGACTGAGGCACATAGCAAAAGTATTTCACAAAATACTAGCTTATACAAATCTTATACTATTGCTAGCAATATTAATACTAGTATTGGTAACCAACGGCAGAACCCTGTGGGAGTACCCCTTGTTTCTCCCTCTGTGAGACCTGGCTCTCACTGTGCTCTTCCTCCCGAGGAAACAGAGGACCTGTGAGCCACAAAGCTAAAGGGCGGAGATGTGCACAGGACAGGAGTGTCAGTGAGAGGAAGAGCACCAAGAAGTTTGACATCAGAGGGCCGAGAAAGAGGACTGCACCTGGAATTTAGTCTTCCTAAAACCCTCTATTCAGAAAGAAAACTTGGCCGGGGTCCAACCAAAAAAATGGCTGCTGTGGTAAGAAGAGTTTCTGGGGGAGAGAACAAAGGGCACAGGAACTGGAACTAGTTACTAGGGAGGAGAACACCTGCCTTGCCAGGACAAGCCCATTCACAATCACATTCTTGAAAGGTGGTTGTCCAAAGAGAGCTGTGGCCAGTACCAGCAGGGTGTAGAACCTGAAAACACAATACTTCAGTGACAACAGAAATGGAATCCAAGCACAGGGCGAATGTATTTACTCACTGGACCGAATTTCTACTTTTGATACATTCCACTTCTTCATAATCACATAAAGCTATGGTTCCTAGTTGTGGTTACAAGTCACAATCATGTGCAGAAGGCTGAAAAGTAGCAGACACATGGGACCCACCACAGATCAATCAAACCGCAGCCTCTGGTTTGCAAAACAAAATGTGCTTCATTAAAAGCAGACAAAGGCCTACAGTGTGCTGACCCTCCCTTTGTGAGGCAGTGTCAGGGGCCACATGCAGCACAGGAGCAGGGAGTGAGGGTCGAGAGGCACCTAAAATGCCTAATGAGAACAAGCAATATATAGTATCTTACACATGACCATATGACACAATCTGGTGCCTAAACTGTAAGAAGCATTCATACAACAGAGGGCAAAACGTAGACCACGGTTAACACAGAAAATGCCTCTGGTTCTGTCAGACATCATGTATCTCATTTATGCATAACTACTTCCTCCTTGACGGAACACTCACACGCCTGCCACTGTCTAGGGCTGACACTCGTGTGCCACCCTGACCTGCTCCTACTGTTCTGGGGTGACGTTCTCACGCCGAGGACCTACCCTGCTGTACCAGGGTAACGCTCTCCTACCACCCTGATTTGAGCCTGCACTCTAAGAACATCAAAGAATATGAACTGATGAGACTAGACGCCAACTGAGTATAATAGCTGTCCAGAGACAGCCCTTTCGGTTTTGAAGGACAGCTGGGGGGACTCCTGGTACCCGAAAGGTAGCCCAGGCCTCACAGAAGGGAAAGGGGGCACTGAGGACACGGGACCCACACAAGGACTTTAACAATGACTAACATAAATTGAAAAGGCAGGAAATGACGTCAGATTTCCTTGAACATACTCCTGCAGAAACGTTACTAATGAAAGTATAATTAGCACATGGACCTAAAAAGCCCACCCATAAAAATAAAGTACCTCACCTTTTTCCCATTATGAGGATGTCAGTACTGCTTTAAATAGGGCACCAGGTAAAACCGGTGCCGAAACCCATATTTATATATCTGGATGTTTTAGAATGTTAACTTTTAAGGCTAGAATGAATATTTAAGCACATTTCCAACTACTTCCCAAATTGTTAGCACTCAACCTATTTATAGTTTTGTAAATACATTAAACATTAGAGTTAATGATTTGAACGTGCTAGGTACGCATATTAAGTGTTTTGTGTCACTTCAATTTCCAATTTAACATATAGATATATTCCAAAAACGTTAGTGAAATAATTCAAATCATAACACCATAACCCTATTGCAGTGACAGAACCTGCTCAGAAGGTACAGATTTTAGTGTCCACGCCAGGGGTGGGTCAGAAATAGGGCTATTGTCTGGTACAACCACAGCACCCAGCAGATACATAGCAGGCACTCAGCAAAATAGTTGCTCAATAAAATAAAATCGACAAAGCACTTGAAAAACGAAAGGATATACCATCCTCTGGTTTGGTCAATGCCTTCACCAATGAAGTCTGCAGGAAAAGCATCCTCAAACTCCCTCTTGTTTTCAAAGGGATAGTGGACCTGGGCGTAGGGCATGCTGCCGCTCTCGAACCAGCAGTCAAACACCTCAGAGATCCGCCGCAATGGGCCCTTCCCACAGCGTGATGGAATGGTCAGGTGGTCAATGCTACCAAACAGAAGAGTTGCCACTTCTATTAATTGTAAGCACACCAGAACTTGCAGTTTAACTGCCAACTGTAAACAAAAAGCCCTGATAAGATATTACAGTCATGTGTCATACAAAAATTTTTTGGTCAATTAAGTGACTGCATATACAATGGTGGTCCCATAATATTGTAATGTGTCTGCCTCCTTCACTGAGGCGTCAGGTGACCTTGGTGTGTGACCCTTCAGACTGAGGACGCCAAAAAATTCCTATCTGGCCGGGAAAGTGTAGTAGTCATTACATAGAACAACGCATCACTCACATCTGTGCTGATGGTGGTAGAAACAAACTGACTATGCTATGAACTGTATCAAAGTATAACCCATACAATTATATACAGTGCATAATATTTGAGAAATGATTGTGTAACTGGTTTATTACACTTTTTATTGTTGTTTCAGAATGTACTCCCAGTATAAAAACAAGCTGCTGTATAACAACATGCCATGCTTTGCTACCAGCAGCCACCTACCCCGTGTGCTTCCATCTCTGACTGCATCAAGAGGACACCTTAAGTGACTGTCAGTACCATCTGGGTCTGGGGGAGTACACTCTAGGATGTGTGCGAAATGACAAAATCACCTAACGATAGATCTCCAGGACATAGGCTATGGCCAGGTGACGCATGACTAAACAGCTACTTGTAAACAGAAATACCAGCAGTTCTCAAAAGCTTTCAGAGAGCAGGAGTGTCCTCAGTCTGAAGGGTCACACACCAAGGTCACCTGACGCCTCAGTGAAGGAGGCAGACACATTACGTCCACCCAACGTGAACCAACAAGTGATTCACTGCACAGCAAAGGAAACCAGACACACAGTGAAGAGACAACCTATGGAATGGGAAAAAATTTTGCCACCTGCTCCTCAGACAAAAGACTAATAGCTAGGATATATAAAGAATTTGAAACAATTAGACCCCCCCCAAATTTAAAGGCCCACTTAAAAAAATGGGTATCTGAAATGAATAGACACATCTTAGAAGAAGAAATACAAACAGGCGATAAATACATGAAAAATGTTCAACATCGCTGGCGTTTCAAGGAATGCAAATGAAAACAACACTGAGATTCCATCTCACTCCGGAAGGAGTGGCTACCACCAAGAAATCAAATGATAACAAATTCTGGTAAGGCTGTGGGGAAAAAGGAACACTTCTCCATTTTTGGTGGGACTATAAACTGGTACAACCACTATGGAAATCAGTACAGAGATTCCTCAAAAACTAAAAATAGAAATTCCATTTGACCCAGCTATTCTCCTTCTAGGTGTCTTCCCAAAAGAGTTAAAAGACATCATACTACTGTGATGTCATACCCTTGTTTATAGCAGCACAATTCATAATAGCTGAATCTTGGAAAACAGCCTGTATGTCCATCAGCAGATAAATGGATAAAGAAAATGTGGTATTTATATACATTGGAGTACTACTCTGCCATAAAGGATAAAATTGAGTCATGTGTAGGAAAATGGATGCACCTTGAGACCATAATGTTAAGTAACTTGGACACACAAGCTTAAATATAGCATGGTTTCTCTTATATGAAAAACTAAACACACACACACACACACACACACACACACACACACACGTATGTATATGAAATAAAAGACAGGTAACGGAAAAAAAGAGGGAGGGAAAAAAAAAAGTATTGTAATCCAGCACAATGTATCTAAAAGTTTACCTTGACTTAGTGCAATTCCCTTACATGTTCTTTGGCCTATTGGTCTGGTTTTCAATCTGTATATATAATTAAATTTATAAGGTCTTATAAATGAATCTGATGCTGGAAAAATAAAAGGGATGCAGAAGGAGGGGGAAAAAGAATTGAAATGTGTTAGATACATGTACCAGTTCCCTAGAGTGAATGCAATCATCGTTTATTGCAAACGTGCTAATAAAAGTAAAAACAAACAAAAAAACACCAAAGTAATTCACAAACTAGTGGTTTCCACAGGCATCTCTGTAATCTGCCAGATATCAGGTCTTAAGAGAAGGATTTCAGGATTAAAGTGAATCAAACACTCAGAAACTGACCTCTCTCTGTGGAGATCCGAGATCTTTGCTCCTGAGAGTTCCTCCAGTTCCGCCAGGGAGCCAATGCAAACAACCTGTCCAAAGCAGAGTTCAAAGCAGATCCTTAGTGCCAAACAGGTCACACCGAGGTAATTTATATGCATTCACGTTTCAGTCTGAGAAACTGTTGATCCTCTATTTTTTGTATTTTTATAGTATATGATGATTCCATTCATTATGAGGAGTTGGTACATGTACATAATACATCTTAATTCTTTTTACTTCCCTTCCCTCCTCCCTTGATATTCTTTTAAAGCTCATTTATACACCAATCTGGGCTAAAGGACAATTTTCAATGTGGCTTACCTCCCTTGAAAGACCACACTTTGGCCTCTAAAAATCCAACAGAGACTCTGCTACTTTGTAACCCACCCTTGTATCAGAGGACCCCTATATGAAGACAATTTTAAACATTCATAGCCATCTTCTCAACAGATATTTCTTGAGGATTTACTATGTGCAAATCTCTGACAAAAATGATCATCATAAGTAAACACCTTACATTATTGCATTGAGGATCTTAGTTTCTTCCTGATACCTGAATCTGGTCCTATAATCTTGAATCTTCCCAAGACAAACTTAGAATTAACTATTGTGCTCGAACCAGATCAAAATAAGCAGCCTAAATCATAAGATGCTAGGACCTCATCTGGGTAAGGAGCTAAGAGCTGGGGCTAACGGGAGCATCCTGAACGGGGAGAATCATCCTACAGTGGCCACACTGGCAAGAGCTGCTTGGCTCTGTTACCAACAGAGTATCCACGGCCTCTTTCCCTGCCCTTCCTATTTGGTCCTGAAAAATCTTCGGATTCAGACACTTCCATGCTGCCTGTCAGGTCCCTGAGAAATGTATAATCCCCGGGACACTGTTGCTCATCACTGCTATCATACCCTCTGCATTAGAGACAAGGTCCTGTTGCGGGAATCTGTCTGCCTTTGCTTCCATCCATCCACCCACCTGCCCACAGGGTTGATTTTAGAAGTCAAAGGCCTGAGATACGATGGTAAGTTTGTTTCCAAGTTTTCTTTTTTTATTATCTCTATGATGAGTTTAAGCTTAAATTAATGCTAATAACTTAATGTAGGGGGGAAAAGAAATCACAGCAACACCAGAAAAAGAATTTAATATGTGGATTTCCCTGAGAAGAATACAAACTCTAGTCTTCACTTTATACAGAAGAAAATTTCAAAACTGCATTTAATTAAATTAGGTAAAAATTTAAACTCTCAACATAGATTTTTATTTTATGTCATAATTCTAGGAAGGAATAAAGAAGAAAACACTGATGAAATAAGAGGCAAAAAACCCCCAATTCTTTTACATTACATTCCCACGGCAAGAACAAAAGTCAGCACAAGGACACACACCCTGCCTCACCTCCTCAAAGTCTTCACTGGCCCACAGCGGGATGGGGGTGCCCCAGTATCTGTTTCTGGAAATTGCCCAGTCATGTGCATCTTTCAGCCAGTTTCCAAACCGCTTTTCTCGCACAAACTCTGGTACCCTGATAGAAATGAATTACGTAACAAATCACGTCAGAACGTTAGGAAGTCAACACTGTCATTCTGTCTACATAAGCCTTTGTGTAATGCTTTGCGGGCCAAACAATCTGAAAACACCAACTTTACCACTGCAAGTGTGTCTTCCGAGTAGACGGCACCGGCACAAGCAGCAGTCTACGCTGCCGCTGCTGACCCACAGGACGGACACCTCCCTTACCCTCCTGGCCAGCTGCGCCACCGAAGCCCTCTGAGCTCTTTTAGCACTCGCTCCCAACAAGCTGGGAGGTTGGTAGCTGCTGTGGCAGCGTCCTCTTGGGTCCTCCCTGACTTTGCACTGCAGGCTCCAGCAGTGAGACAAGCTCCTCAGCATACAGCTCCTCACCGTCTTTGCTGTGCCCTCCCTCCCATTCCCGACACTTCTTCTGATGGGAAAAGGGCTCCTTAGGCCTTCAGGTTCCGCTCTGCAGGAACCCATCTCAAGCACCAGGCTCCGTTAGGGGATCCCTGGGTCCCCAAATAGCCTCTTCCCCTCTTGGACACTGCAATTATCATCTTGTACAATAAAGGTCAGTTTATATGTACGTACCCCTCAAAGCAATCTAATAATCTAGTACATGTTCAGGGAACTAATCAGTTTGGTGGCTTGAAAAATGCAAAAGCTCACTTTTCAGAATTTGGTCATTCTGCTAGGACATATTAAAAAATTACAGTTCATAACCGTTTCCTTTACTGCACTGTAATCTACCTCATATTCACAAAATCAAATGCAGTTTGTTTTTTCTGTTGTTTTTTGTTGGTACGGGGACTGAACCCACAGCCTTTGTATTCCAGCTACACCCACAGACCTTTTAAAAATTTTATTTTGAAGCAGGGTTTCACTGAGTTGCCCAGCCTAAGCTTGCACTGCCCATCTCAGTTTCCAGAGTGCTGAGACTACAGACATGGGCCACCATGCCCAACCTCAAATGTAGTTTGTAGGTTTAGTTGAGTGTCTGAGACAAGTAAGAAGCAAAATCTAAACTCTCAGTGGACAAAATTCTGAAATGCATAGTTTCAAACCTGTTTCATTTTGCACCCACAGGTTGAAATAATACTGCTTGCTCTATCATCTGTGCGTCAGATATCAGCTGGAAAGCACAGGCTTCTGTGCTTGGGACTCATCCCTACAGCCACGGGCGGGCGACTTCCTCCACTTCAGGTGCTCAACGAGCATCAAAAGTGCGTAAGCACAAGTGACTTCTGTGGATATATCCCCAAATGTTTTTCCTGAAAACTGGTACCATTTAAGGTTAACAAAGTCTGAGAGTACAGTTATAGAGTCAGACTGTTCTAAAGTCATACCATCCTGAAAACCAGGTAAGTGGCAGGTGCCCATTTCCGCTGGTTGTTTAAAAAGAAAAATGTTCCCTTGTGTGCAGAAGAAAAACGCTCCCTTATGTGCTTTTATCCTAAGGACATTATTTTTGTTGTTTAATATTAAGTTACTTTGTGTTTGTTAACGTAAGGACAACTATTACAATAAACAATGAAAGCTGGCTATTAAAATGATAATTAGGGGGAGTGTAGAGCATACTAACTACCCACAAAGGACAGTATGAAGAACACAACTCCCTGCTCACCAGTAGCACAGATCGTTGTTCCTCAGCAACTGGTCCACCATGTGCTCCACTTGCACAAACCAGCTGGGCACCGCTTTGTAAATGAGGGGCGTGTCTGACCTGGGGTGGCAGAATCATAGGTGCAGATGGTTGGACGGGGACTCCTAGGCACCATGGAGTGTTTATTTTTATTACAGTTATAAATGTCTAAGTCTTCAACATTGGTCCTCTCCCTCCAAGATAGCAAGAAAGGCAAAAACCAACAGGAAAACAAGACTAGAAGAAAAACAGTTCTGCTGATGACAGTTGTCTAAGGTCTATTTGTGGGGTCCATATCATGGGTATCATAAGTGTCTGGAAACTGCTATCTTATTTCATTTTTAGGAAAGTTTTATAAATGCATAAAGTTGTCTGTTTCTTCAGTGTTGTATGAGAAAGAAAGACATGTGGATGAAAACGTGATGTTCAGGGGACTCATTCAGTCCTCGTGTTTAATCCTGCGTGCAGTTTCCAAACAGTTACAGTTTAGATCGAGAACATCTCCCCAAAACCTCTCATTGGCCGGGCTTTGGGAAGGCGATCAGATCATGGGGGCACCATATTCGTCAGTGGCTTAGCCACTGAAGGGTTCACAGCTGACTTGCTGTTAGGTGGTGAGCCCTGATGGGAAGAGGGTCACTGGGGGCGTGCAGGGAGAGGTATCTCTCTTTCCTCAGCTCTTCCCGTTACTGTTTCCTGGCCACTATGATTTGAGTAGCTTTCTCTGCCTGGCCCTTCCACCACTGCTGTTTCTGCCTTGGAGAGAGTTGACCATGGACTATAACTGTGAGCCAAAATACACTTCCCTTGCTAAGAGTTAAGTTGTGGGCATCAAGTATTGTGTCTCAGCAATGGATGTGACTAAGATGCTAACTTTTCATGAGATGGACCCCACAAATACAAAGGCATGGGCACACACAAATCTGAAGCTCCACCCACAACAGTCTTCACTTCCTCTCACCTCCAGCAGAAAGGATAGCTATGAGTGAAGGTGCTGGCAACAAGAAGTCGGCCCTGTTCCTTCAAGGTCCTGATGATATTTTTGTCAGCATCCTGTTAAAAAAATTAAACATTTAGCCATTAAAACATCCTAGTTGGGTGCGATGGCCTACACCTGTAGTCCCAGCACAGAGACTGGAGGAGCACAAGTTAGGAGTCCCCAACTTAGGAACATCTGAGTTGTGAACTTTCAGAAGTGTACTATATAAGACTGACTTTGTTGGCTTACAAATGAATATGACTTACAAACAATTCTGCTGGAATGGAACTTGTTCCTAAGTAGGGGACTTACTGTACTTAAGCACTTTGAGTACTTAAAATTTATGTTCCCCAAGCTGACCTCAAACTTGCCATCCTCGCTAGTAGCTGGGATATAGGACTATACTTTTTAAATATATTTCATGACATTTAAAGTAGTGAAATTTTTGAACAGAAATTATCATAAGGCTGTTTCATTAGATACAAATCATAGTTCAATTTTCCTAATTCCTCCCCCTAAAACTATAGCCTGCTTCCTCTAGAGCAGTGATGGCAAACCTTTTAGAGACTAGTGCGTAAACTGCAACCCAAAACTCACTTACTTATCATCAAGTGCCAACACTACAATTAAACCTGAATACTGAGCTTTTAGTTTAGAAGAAATAATTCATACATTAACACCTTTTGTCTTAAAAGAAAAACGACATGCATGCCATAGGTTCACCACCAATGAAATAAGAGGTACTAAGTCCTCTGAGTGTAGCTGATAGTATCAGCCTTTTCCTGATTTTTATAAGTACGATGTGACTGACATCATCCCAAGCCACAAAGACTACAAACCTTCACATACTGTCCTGAAAAATGTGTCACTTCTGCTGTGAAACAGCCTGAAGCATCCACAGGGCAAACAGGGAGTGAGTCTTTCTGAATAATATTGAAGTCCATACAGACTCGGAAGTCATCCTGGGAAAAGATAAAGCAAGAGGGGAGGGAGAAAAGAACAAAATAGTCTAAGTTTGGGTATGCAAAAGGAGGAAAACACAAAGTAACGGGATTTACAAGACAATTTTTCAATATTTTTATATATATTCAGCTGTCTTCAGCTTAACTGAAGGTGACTCAACTGCTGTTCAGGCAATTAGAGCCTCATACCTAGACCAGATATTAGATTGTCTAGCCCCGTCTTCCCGATCATTATTTCGTACACATTCACATATAGTAAGTCAGAAGACAGATGAGACGAATGCTTTATTTACTTATTTAGGTGCTGGGGATTGAACTCAGAGCCTTGTGCTTTCAAGGTAAGCACTTTAACCACTGAGCTAAATCCCCAGCCCGAGATGAATGTTTTAACAACTAAAAACTGAAACTACATCCAATTTGATTTATCACAGCAGCATACATGCACACCTGCAAGCCACATGTCCCCACAGGCATCAGGCACGACCTATTTAGTACCACAAGATGTTACACAGCGCAAAGGATGACAACACTGATCTAACTTCAAGGCATTGGGCTTATAAATAAGCCAGGTCTCAGATGGTGTAACTGTCCTACTGCAACACCATGCTTCAAGGAGAGATGTGAAAAGTACCTGAATTAGATCTGTCTGCCAAAATTCTGAACTCATTACCACATTAGCCCATTTAGCGCTCACAATGTGGTTGCACAGAAGACAGCGAGGTGAACCATGGTCTCACCAGGTATTCCCTGTACAAAAACCAGCACCAATTCCCATTTTACAGGTGACAGAGCTGAGACGCAAAGAGTTTGGCCGGGAGGCAGCAATGCAAGAATTCAAAACCTGCTTCACAATCCGTGGTTCTCACCATTTACTATGCTGCCTAAATCTGAAATTAAAGACCGTTAGAGAGGCTGGAAAGCTGACATGCTTCCCTCTGGAGTTGTATTCACTGCTGCTATGCCGAGTTGCCTGGAAGGCAGGATGTGTGGACAGACAGGCAAAGACCCACAGCACAGCTAGGGAGAAGCAGTGAGTGTACAGTGAACAGCCTCACCCACGGTGATAAGCTAGGAGCAGCCCCAAATGCAGGCAGAACAGGTGATGCTCAACAAGACGACACACAAGTGCATGGATTCCAGGCAGAGACCACGTACTGTGCTGCAGGGGAAGGAGGGTGTCTCAGAGATATCACATGATGCTAAAGGCTGTGAAGAACTGAACTTTTACAGTGCACAGCACTTAGGTCAGATATACTGTATATACCTATAGTTAATGATGACTACCCTTATTTAAAAAGGAAAATCTGATCCCCAGCACCAAATAAATAAATAAATAAATAGAAAGGAAAATCTACAACCCAAGATGTTATCTTTTATTATTACAGTAAAATCTTGGATTGCGAGTAACTTGTTCTGCAAGTGTTCTGCAAGACAAGCAAACATTTCCAATAAACTTTAACTTGATAAATGATTGATGTCCTGCAACATGAGGAATACTGACACTGAATGTCACATGATCACAGCTGAGCCAATCTCCCCCATCAAAGCAGGGCTATGGGTGATGGGCTCCCAACAGCAAGAGGGTATGGAGGAGATTTTGCCTGCAGAGGAGGAGGAGAAAAAGGTAGAGGAACCCCTCACTTCAAATAAGATTAGAGAGATGCTAAAACGTGGGAAACAGTGCAAAATTTTGTAGAAAAGCACCACCTGAATAAAGCCATAGCAGTGCTGAGTGATGAATCTGTTTAAAGACAATGCAATGTCACAATTCCATGAAATCCTCAAAAGAAGGCAAAAGCAAGTGCCATCGGATAGGTTCCATGTTAAAGTTGCATGAAAAGAAAAAAATCCCATTGAGCCAATAGATCCTATACAATAATCCTCCTCTCTCTTGTCTCCCTCACACTAGCCATGAAGGTTCTCAAAGGTAAGTACAGTGCGTCAGTTTTTCTTCTTATTTTGAATTATATTACCGTATGGTAATCTTTTCTGTTTGTTTCTGAGACAGTGTCTTGCTATGTAGTTCAGGCTGGCCTTGAACTCATTATGTAGCCCAGGCTAGTCTGGTACTCATGGCAATCCTCCTGCCTCAGCCTCCTGAGTGCTGGAATTATAGGTGTGCACCACTGCACCCGACTGTAATCATTTTTATATGAATATTCTTGGCCTGTGTAACAAATCATTTGCCTTTCTATTACTTCTTCGGGGTAAATTCACTTTGACATACTGTACAAGTACGCTGGATAATAATCAAGTTTCTGGAATAAATTATGCTCAGAAACCAAGGTTTTACTGTATTACTATGTTTTTGGCACTGTGACTGAGATACAAACAGAATTATTTCTTTATTATCTACCATCAGTGGAGTATTCATACTAGCTGGCTCTAAAATTTCTATGAAGTGATGTAATGAGTTCTTAAAACAGTAGTATCAGGACTGCTAACATCAGATTTGAATATAGACCATGTATTAGGTGGTAACTGCTGATTTTATTGCTTATAAATAACAATGGCATGGTGGCTATATTAAAAAATAAATGTCCTTGCTCAGAGATGCATCTGGAATTATTTATGGATGAAAGGCACAGTGTTGAAGATTTGCTTCGAATTCCTTTAGCCAAAATAAAAAAGGTACAGGGAAAAGGAAGAAGACAGACAATATGGGATTCCCAAATACTAATTCATGCAATTGGATTATATAAATATAAAGATTTACTATAATATTTCCTTCTATTAATGTTGAAAGGATTCCATAATAAAAGCCCCTGCAGAGATTAGGCATGAAAGCAAAAGAGCAAATGAAGACGGCTAGCTTCCTGCCTCACAGAACACAGTCACATATCGAAGCCCTCTCAGTGACCGGGTGACGAAGCCCAGAGGAGTGTAGTGTGGAGGTGGCCCCAGCATCCTAGCTGCAGTGACTGTGAGGGCTCTTGCTTTTAACAGTGCAAAGCCCCGTGCTAAACACTCTAGGTACACAAGTCTATCCAATCCTCACAGCTACCCTGATGCAGGGACCACCGCAACTAGAGAAGGAAAATGAAGTCCAGACAGGCTAAGATATTTACTCAGGAAACATCCATTAGCGGCAAGGCCATGATTTAAGGTGAGGACTGGTTTACTAGAAAGCATGTACTTTTAATCTCTATGCCAGCCTCTGTTTATTCATACATATATATATCAATTACATCAAAAGAAATGCATCATCAGAAAAAGTATTCTGGGAAAAATGTAAAATTAACCAGAGTACAGTTTTGAGGGGCGAGATCAGATTCTCCCTTCAGATTTTGTGGTAGTCAGGAAGAAATGGTGGAAAGAGTCTGTGTTTTGAGGGTCCGGGTGCCTGCATGTCTCTAGCTACCTGTCAAACATCACAAAACTGCAAACCCCACAGAGAGAAGTTTACTACATGTAAATCATGAATGCATGAATGAAGACACACCACTTGGCCTTCTAGCATATTATATACCTAGCAACAGGCCACAATTTGACACACTGCTTCCAGGTATCAAGTCAGGGTGAATCGGAATTACAGATGCAAATTTTATCTGCTAGTTTATATGACAGTGAGCCAGCAAAGGGGCTGATTCTGGTCCAAATGAGAGCAGGAATCCTGGTGAGGCACACGACTCAGCAGTCCAGCAAAAGTGGCCACTGACATTTACTTCTCATAAACAGGTTTGCAAAATTATGTTACTCACAGCTCCGAAGTAAGGAGCCTGGTGCACGACCCCTGTGCCTTCTTCCTCCTTCACATAGTGGTCGACAAGCACAGTGAAAGCGCCGTTCTCTTTATACTGGAAAAGAAAGGCAGGCAGGCATCAGGGATAAAACACTACTGAATCAACAACAGAGCCTGAAAATACCTTTCTCCTGTAAAATTATTTTTAGAAATACAAAAATGACTCTGATTGGAAAGAAACAAGCGGATTTGCTACATCTTTTCCTTGCATAATGGGTCACCATGTATAAATGACACAATTACTAATGATTTGCAGATGAAAATTTCAAACTTCTTTTGGCCACCTAACTGGGCTTTCTCCTCAGCTCTTCCAAACCTACCCTCACCCCAGCACAAATTCAGCACAGAGTCTCAGAAAACGTGGCCCGTGAATCATTCACTTCCTGGTTTATTTTCATCCACTGCATGTGCTTTCCTTTTTCCTTTCAACCTAGCTGAAGCTATTCAGTCATAAAAGGTAAACCTCTATAGCAAGCGCAAGGCTCGGCGTTCGATCCCCAGCACCCCACCCCCAATAAAGGTAAACCTCTGCTAACGGAACAAACAGGGGAAAGCAAAGCGGTGTCCACTCTGCAGGTATCCCTCTGTGCTGTCCTACCTCTGCACTGATAAAAAGTACTTTCAGGGATGACCTTCATGTTTAACTCCTATAGTTCCATGAAAAAGGTCTTATTTTTCCTACACTTTAGAAATATTCTGGCTCTTTTTAAATATCATAAATGAGCAAATTCAAAATAAAGATCAATGACTTGGCCAAATCACACCACTGACAGAGATGAAGGCTGGACCTTAGGCACAGTCTTCTGGTTCCAAATAATACAACACTACTTCTCATGATATCACAGCACTCTGATTCTTTAGAACTTACAATTAAACTTGAAAAATAATGGTGAATATTCAACTACCGCAACCCAAATCACCCTGAAGCATTTTGGAAGGTCCAGTACGATAGTTTAAACCTGGAGCAGGAATAGATGCACGCACACACAGTGAGCCCCCCAGGGTCTAAATACAGATGAAGAAAGCCATCACTGTGTCCTCGTGTGCCCAGATCAATCCCCCCCAGGCCCTGCCATCTCCTCGGCCAGGTCAGCAGACTCCACTGAGAGCCACAGTGCCTTGCCCCTCCCATGACATCCACATCACAGCTTCACTTAACATTTCAGAACTTGCGTATTTCAGGTGTACATCAGGTGACACCAGTCAAGGACTTGGTAGTATGTGTCTACAGTTTCACTGGAAGTCTAAGACATTTCAGGAAGCTTATTTAAAGGGAAGATGTTGTTTAATCTAATTCAGTAGGTTTGGAGTGCATATTGCAGACAGACCTCTGACTTAAACTGAAGTTCCTCTCTAATATGTCTGTGTCTTTCTGAGGGCCAACCTTTCCTTGATTCTTAATAGGGCCTGTGATTTAGAGAGGTAAACAGCCACTGATCAAGGAAAGAGGTGTCAGACAAAGAAAATGTTAAAATATACAAAGGAAGAATGTGGTCAGGAAGCAGCCAAGGAGGCGTTTCAGAGAACACTTCTTACAGATGGCATCTATGTTCAGACTTAAAAGATGATATGCACCCAGAAGATGCAACAAAAGGTGAAGGACATTTAAAATGTGAGAGCTTTAAAAATACAGGAGGCAGGAAAGGAAGGGCCAGTGTGGAGATGTGGTTAGATGTGGTTCATCCTGCTAGGAAGCAGAATAAAGACTCCTCGTGAGTGCTGGCAAAGACCAAAGGCTTGCGGAGTGAGACAGAACAAGGACAGAGTGCACAGAAATGGGAGGCAGGAACATGCGAGGAGGACAACGGCTATCAATGGGAGACAAAAACTGTGGGAAAACATTCAGGGTGAAAAAGTGAATAGAGATGACAGACACACTGTGGATAGGCCCAGCCAACAGCAGGCACCAGCATCAACCAACCTCACCTCACACTCAACGTGAGCAACAGTGGGATCAGCTGATGTTCTGTGCTAAGCTGTGACATAAATGTTATATCCAGCTCATCATAATTTCCAAATGGCATAAAAAGCCAGGCCTGAGGGTGCTGCTCATTACCTTATTCCTTTAATTAAGACCGAAGAATTTCCTCTTGACCTTGTTTTGGTGGTGGTGGTGGGTGGGTCACAACTATAGCTGTGTATTCTCCAGTGTCAGAAAATGAAAAACCACATACAATAGCTCTGTGATTGTCAACATAATTCAGTTTTGTTAATATTAATGCAGACTTTTGGATTCGGGCCACTCATACAAGCAACTTAGTAAGAAAATGTGAATTCCACTTAGAACTTTGCTCCAGGTATCAAAGAAATGGATGTGGAGAGCCCCTGCAAAGTGGCCCCTGCGCTTACCTTCAAAAAATAGTCAAATAAGGGCTTGTATTTCTTGCCTTTGAGATAGACACCGGGAAATCTGGAAGAGGGAGAAAGGAAAACCAACAATTAGACTGAACAAACAAGTGAGGCTGCAGCCACGTCAAGTCACCATGCCCTTGGTTTGCTTCTCCACCAACGCAGGAACATGTGACCTGAATATACTTAGTACTTAAAACTCAATTTGAAAAATATGGCTTGAAGATAATGATGCTTGATTCTTTTTAAAACTAAAGACACACAGATAGATGTACATAGCAACTATTTCAATATTCACCTTTCAAGGATCTCATAGTCACTCTCCAACTTATAGAGGGCTGATAATCTGGCTTCCATTAAAATAAGTAGTTTTCCACTGGCAACATCTATGAGAGCAAGGGAGAAAGCAGATCTCAGTGATATGCATAATGGCTGACCTAGACACGTACAAGGTGTACTTTTGCTGAATTCCTCCACCATGCAGTGTGCCATTACATAGTGTGCCCAGGCCTCACTCAGGAGCATGGTGAAGCACACCACACCATGCCGCTTCCCAGAGGAGCATGACACATACAGCCAATGCATTTAGGCGGCTGTGAGATATCAACTGCACCCTTGTTTGTTTTAAGGAAATTAATCTTTATTTTCTCCTTCCTAAGGTAATTTTGTCAATGTTTAAAAATTGTAACACTGGGGGTGGGGGGTCTGGGGATTTAGCTCAGTGGTTAGAGTGCTCACCTAGCAAACCCAAGGCCCTGAGTTCAATTCCTGGTACAAAAAAAAAAAAAAAAAAAGGTAACATTGGGGCTGGTAGTGTAGCTAAGTTGTAGAGTGCTTGCCTATCATGTGTGAGGTTCTGGATTTGATCCCCAGCACCACAGAACCAGCAACAAATACCATAATATTAATAAACTAAGTAACTCACAAAATGAAAGTCCCTTGTAACTTCAGCACCTCTAATATATTCTCATTTTGGGATCTATTCATCCAGATATTTTTCTGCACATTTATAACAAGTTAATATAATCATGTGTAAGTTTTTTATATGTTTAAAACAATTATAAAGTAATGCTCTACAGTTTTGTATCTTGTAATCATATAATACTGTAAACATCTTTCAATATATTAGATATAGATCTTTATCATTCTTTTAAATGGTTCTGTGGCCTCCATTTCATGGAGGTACAAATTGACTAATACACATTTAAACTGCCTTAAAATTTCATTATTATTCACATTGAGATAATGTATGAATCTGTACACCCTCATTAAAAGCATTTCTCGAGCTTATTATCCTAGGAATACCAAACTTAGAGCAAAAGTACGAACATTCAAAATCTGATACTCAAAATCTACCCTACAAATATCTAGCCTGATGTAAACTCCCACCTGTCAAGTATGAACATACTAGAGTTTACCAGAGCCACCCTATCTTATATATATATATATATATTTTTTTTCACCCTATCTTATATATTCAGCTCATGGTAAGAAAAAAGAGCAAGGTCCTCAGTTCGATTCCCACGCCCCCCCCCCCAAAAAAAGGGGAGCTGAGGATATAGCTCATGGGTAGAGGGCAAGCTTAGCCCTCTACCCATGAGGTCCTGGGTTTGATTCCCAGCACTGCAAAAAATAAAAAAAGGAAAGGAAAGAAGAGGGAAGGAAGAGAAGAGAAAAGAGAATCTATAGATCATTACAAAGGCTTTTGCAATTCACTGAAAAATTGCTATAAATAACGCTGCCACTCTCCATCTCTGACCTCAAAGGAACTCTGTCATTCAGACATATACAGTCTGAAAAAACAAGAGTGTTATGCAGGCAGCAATCTTGGTCAGATGGCCCCTCAGGCTGCCAGGCTCCCTACAAATGGCCAGGGACCCAGGACACAGGAAAACTGTACAGATGGGATCACATGTGACCCAGAGAAGCAGTTACAGACACCTTGCCTGGCTCCTGTGCAGACAACAGTTCTTCCTGTCATGGAGCCCAAATTTTGGCTTATCTGCTGTCTGAGGAGAATTAAATGAAGAAATTCCCTTTTTTATGTGCCCCAGCACTCTCCAATTCCCTTCTCAAACCTTTTCCTTGCCACCACAAGCTAGTGTGAATCAAGGTGACTATTGCTTGTTCTATAAAAACTCATTTTAACCATCTGTAAGTGGCATTAAATATATTCACAATGTCGTATATTCTCTTTACCCAAAACATTGTCATTATCAGGAAATGAAACACTGCGCCAATTCAACAGTAGCTCTCCTTTCCCTCCCAGCCCCTACAACCAGCCCCGAAATGTCTCTTTCTCTCTGAATCTGACTATCCCAGATATGTCAGATGAGTGGAATCCTATAGACCTATCCTTTTGTGGCTGGTTTATTTCACTTAGCATAGTGGTTCAACAAGTTGTAGCATGAATCACAATTTTCTTCCTTTTAAAAAATTTTTTTTGGTCTGATTTTTATTATTACAGGTTTTCAGTACATAACGATTAAATTCACTGTGGCGAGTTAGTACACACACATAATTCTATGTTCAGCTTTCTGAAGAAATGCCACACTGTTTTCCATAGCAGCTATACGACAGCATGTTTCTTAGCAAATGGGTTTTTCTCTTCTTTATTTCCTTTTCCCTTCCCATAAACTATCTAGATCCAAAGCTATCTTTGTTCACAAAATACCAACCTTCTTTTTTCATTTGACTCTCCAAGGCAAGACCTAGTTGAACTATGGTTAACTCTGGCAGGAAATACCTGAGAGGCATAAAGTTCTCAAGTTCTAGTATCAGTGCCAATAAGGACATATTGCCCTGTCTTCGAATCTCAGTCTTCACTTGTAATAAGGACCTTGTGGGCTAAAATACACCATGAATTGCAAATTATAAGGAAATTTCACTTTTTTACACCTCAGTACAATTTTAATTTTTGTGTTACTTTTAAATCAGAAATGAAAGAACCTGTAAACTTGCCTTTCCAATAAAATAAAAATTCTTGTTGAAGACTTTTTTACTTCAAAAAGATATGTGAGCTTTCACACTTTCCCCCAAAATAAGGTTAATATTACCCATTCTGATCACATGTAATTAGGCTCACACTTACCTTGAATCTTTACATATTGCATATCTGGATTAACACACACAGCAAGGTTACTAGGGAGAGTCCAGGGAGTGGTTGTCCATGCAACCAAAGATATATTTTCATCTTCTTCCAAAGGGAAAGTTACAAATACTGAAGGATCTTGAACATCCTGAAATAAAACGAGGTTTTGTTTTACAAATCCATAATAGACATGTAATAAAAAAAAACCCGATTTAATGAAAACTAAAATGCATATATTTTTAGGATGAAATAAGCTCTTAAAAAATCATTTATAGTGAGACCTAGTGGCACCCTCCTGTAATCCCAGCACTTGGGAAGCTGAGGCAGGAGGATCACTGTGAATTTGAGGCCGGCCTGGTCTACATAGTCAGTTCAAGACAGGCCTGAACCAAACAGAGAGACCCTGTCTCAAAAAGAACAAAAAACAAGACATCTGATGACTTTTTAAAGTAATATATCAAGAAGAATAAATAATGTTGACAAAAATAACTGCTTTGGAAAATAGTTATATTTCCTCCTACAATAGTAAAAAGAATCATACTGAGACACCATGTATTTGAAATTGTAGTAAGTCAGTCATATTTCAGCTCACTAAGCAGAAGACTGGCTCCAACTATGAAGCAATCTTGACAGAAAAATACCAAAGATTTTAAAATAAATAGCTCGAGGCTAAAAAACATCACTCTCCAACACAAATCAACCAAAAACAGGTTTATAAACTGCAACTTAGGGAGACCCTGTATCAAAATAAAAAAGAGCTGGGGATATAGCTCAGGCTGTGGGACAGATGTCCCCAGACTGACACTCCACATGGATATTCACTACTGTGATCACACCCATTCACCCTTATGCACGTTACTCAGTGCTGAGAGGGTCACCACTCAGCATTTCACATACCTTGTAATTCTGGTGTGCCTCGAAGTTGGAAAGTGGAGTGTTGCAAGCAGTGGAGAAGGGCATGACTTTCACACCTCTATAAACAAGGCCTTTATCATAGAGTTGTTTGAACACCCACCTGGCAAGTTAATAGATGGAGTTTTAATCCATAACACACACACACACACACACACACACACACACAAATCTACTATCCTCAATGGCAAACATTTATGTTATTTTCTGTTCATAATTTGTTTGCTAAAGAAATGAAAAAAGATTTCTCATTGAGGGACTACATAGTAAATTCTAACAGATCTGTAGAGTTAGACATTATGCAGACACTTAAATAATGCTACTATCCATTCACATGGAAAGATGTTCATAATATAACATGAAGAAAAGCAGACAGACCATATCGTACAACGAGGTACCAAAGATAGAATCCACATAAGTCAGCATACACACTTACATTTCTTTAGAGATGTTGAAAAATATAGACTTTTACCAATATGTTAACGAAGGTGGCATTTGGAGCTTTTCCTTTAAATAGCTTTCTGGTGTACTGTTTAAATTTCATTATAATGGGCAGTTTAAAAACAGTAATTTAAAACTACAAAACACTGGGATTAGGATCAGATATCTCTCCCACAGTTAATCAAAACTTACTAGTCATTTAAACATTTTTTCCCCCACGGAGTCACAAAGAATTTACTGGCCATACAGGAAGAAGGATGGAGGTGGTTTCACCTAGAAGGTGGTACTGGGTCTCTAGGTGATAAAGTGTGTCTTGTGCTGGTGACACAGGACAAGGTCAGTTAAAGCTCTTCAGGGCTCACTTTTGGGCTCGTGGGAGGAGCCTCTTAGCTCTTCTAGTTTTTCCCTCTACCAGTTGTGTCCCTCTACCAGCTTGCTTGACCACTATGGTTTCCCCTGGAAGCACAGGACGCTAAGTGTTCCAGGACACTACAGGGATCAATGCTAACAGTCACCCCAAGCTCTTATGTCATGACTCTTCCTCACTCCCTGTTTCGACAACACAGTAAATTAACAGAAACTTATTTAATTTTGCCTTTAATTTTTTTCATCCTTACATTCTAAATCCTATATGTATGGCATAATAAATGAATTCAACTCTCTCCCATTTGTTAAAATGACATTTTATGAAGAAAATCTGTTTCTTCATGTTATCCTTGAGCCTTTACATAAAGCTAAAAAAGTGGTATTTCAAAACAAATTTCCAAAGTTTAAATAAAAAACTTAAAAAATATTCTTTAATACAAGGACATTCACAGTACAGTATAGGAATAGGAGCTGGGGATTTAGCACAGTGGTTAGAATGCTTGCTTAGCAAGCACAAGGCTGTGAGTTCGATCCTCAGCACCTGAAAAAAAAAAACAGACTCAAGGAAGAACATCAGCACTGATGTAGTAAGATCCAGTTTTAAGCCTAAGAGCCACATAATTAGTTGCGCAATCTCAGGCAAGTCACAAGCACTTCCTTTGACCTCACACAGAATACTAACCCAATGGGCAGGACTCTCTGAGAAAATTTATGTGGAATTTCTTTATTATTCCAAAGTACCAACTTGACCTAACATCACTACTGTTAATGTTACATCATTAAAGATATCTCCTATCACGTTTAAAATTCACCATCTGGGGAGATGTCTTATTTATATGCCAGCATGCTCCTTAGGAGTAATCAATGTTCTAATACCATGAGGCCTGAAAAAATTTCCCTCCTGATCTAAGCACATTTTATATAAACTAAGAAATAGGATTTAGAGTTATACTGGCTAACGTGGTGGGTGCTAGTCACATGTAATTTTTTTTTTTTTGGTCACATTTATCACATTTATTTTGTACCTGTACATGATGCATCTTGGTTCTCCCCCTTCTTCCCCACCCCTCCCCTCTGTTCCCTCCCTCCCTATTTACAGCAGGTTTATTCATAATTTTCCATATTTTCCCTTTCCCTTTTCTTTCCTTTGTTGCCTTTCTGCTTTTCCCCCTTCTTTCTTTCTAGTATTCCTCTCCTTTGTATATTATCTTCTTTTTATATAATATTTATTATACCTCTTTGTCCTTATTTACAGTTATGGTTTCTCATATCAGAGAAACAATTTGATGTGTACTCACAAGTGTCTGATTTATTTCACTTAAAAGTATGTTCTCAAGGAACATCCATTTACATACGAATGAATCTAGTTTATACTCTTTATGGCAGTGTAGTACTCCATTGTGTAGAAAAATCAATAAAAATGGCAAATAAGTATATGAAAAAATGTTCAACATCACTAGTCATCCAGGAGATACAAACCAAAACAACGTTAAGATTCCATCTCACTCCAGAAAGAACCGCGTATATGGAAAAATCAACCAAAAACAAACACTGGAGGGGCTGTGGGGAAAAAGGAACTCTCTTCCACTGTTGGTGGGAATGTAGACTGGTCCAGCCACTGCGGAAATCAATATGGAGATTCCTCAAAAAACTACAACTAGAGGTTCCATTTGACCCAGCTATTCCCCTACAGGGGATCTTCCCAGAAGAATTAAAATCGTCATACCACAGGGATGTATGCACAATCATGTTCATAGCAACACAATTTGCAACAGCTAAGTCTTGGAAACAACCTAAATGCCCAACAACCAATGGATGGCTAAAGTCACATGTAATTTTTAATTTAAATTAAAAACCTACATATTTAGCTGAGTATGGCGGCACATGCCTATAGTCCCAGGTACTTGGAAGGGTGAGGCAGAAAGCATTTCAGAGCTCAGCAGCCTTGATTTAGAACTACTTTTTGACGTGCTTAACACAAAGCCTGGTTTTCAGATGCTCTCTCTAGTCACAGTAACTCCAGCTGCTCAGTGAACTGGAAGTGCCTGTCTAAAGTTTGGTGTGTTAGAGATCCTGACTGGCTTCCCACTCTTGGGTACACAGGCCCAGAGATACGTCCACAGGGGAATGTCAGTAAGGGGGTCTTGGGGTTGGGGATTTAGCTCAGTTGTAGAGCAAGGCCTCAGCTGAGTTTGAGCCCCAGCACCCCCCACCAAAGGGGCTGTGGTTTGGCAGAGGGAGGCCCAAGTAAGTAAGGAGGCCTAAATTAGGGTGCCTGTCTCCTCAGAGGCAAAAGGACATGCACCAAGCTTGTGTAGTAGATCCTCAGAGAAATAGGAATAGGAAGATAAGGTAGTAAAAGCCACAAGTACTTACAAAGTTAGGCAAAGAAACTGCACCTTACAAAACAGCTCTGTAACCCACCGTACTTTTATACATAGTTTAATAAAAATAGAACTTCCTCCAGGATAATTTACATAATGGGGCATTCTGAAACTATAATAATTGTGCCTGTTTGACCAGAGTGATTATCAGACTATTAAGAGATCCAAGTTAAACTAGCTATTACTTATGTTATGATATAAAAAGAAATAAATTTAATATGGAACAATTATGGAATAGGACTTCACTATACAGGATCTTTCAGCATTAAATTCAAATGCATAATCTTTCAGGGTGAATGCCTTAAAAAAACCCACAAGGAAAACTACTTTTAAAAACTAATTTTTCTAAATTTGGCGTAATAACTTTAGTTGATGTCAAGCCATTCTTATTTATATTCTTTATTTTACCTAATGAAGGAGAAATACTAATGTACTTGATTATAGGCTGCTGTTCAAATACTAATATATTTCACTATAGATTGATTATAGGCTACTGAGGCTATTACATCCTAAAGAATACATGGATACTAGTATATTTATCAAGTTAACCCAGAGAGCTGGATCTGACAACAAAGTAATTCATGCTAACACACCTCTCTATGGACAAATTCAGCAGCATATTTGCAATTTTAAATAAACCTACCAGACAGATTCCATGAATTGTGGATACAGAGTTTTGTAGTCGTTGTCAAAGTCAATCCATCGGCCAAGTCTGGTAACAGTGGACTTTAAAAGTATAAATATTAGAGTAGCATCAGACAGTGATATTTGTTCTTGTACACCAAGTTTATACTTATTGTCACCATGTAAAATTTTAGGAAATCAGAACTACCAATGGTTAAAGTAAATCAGTATTTCAAAAACAGAATCAGTATTTCAAATGTAAAGTTAAGAACCAGTTTTCTTGGCATTCAGTCTACACAAAGAAGTTACTTAGAAGTATAAATATTTCTTTATACAAAAGTACCACTTGGCAACACAGGTATAATTGTTACTTGCAAGAATAAATGGATGCTAAAATTAATGAGTGAAAGTATCATTAAGGGGAAAAAAAAAAGAAAGGAAAAAAATTGCACCAGGTACTTATTAATCGCACCAGCACTTGGTAGGCTGAAGCAGGAGGATCACTGTGAGTTCAAGGCCAGCCTGGGCTACCTAGTGAGCTCAAGGGCAGCCTGAACTACACAGCAAGACCCTGTCTCAAAAAAAAAAAAAAAAAAAAATTGCAAAGAATCTCTCCACGAGGTACTTATTAATTAAAAGGAATAACTCCAACTTTACAAATGAGAACTCTGACACCGATAACAACTTCATTAAGCAAACAAACTTATCATCCCTGAGACACAGCAGCAGTATTTCTCTCCTGATAAGATACATACAGAAGAGCAGGACATTAGTTCTGATGTATTCTTGCCAAAATGCAGTACCCGAATTATGAGGAAATATTATAGACATTGAGGGACATGCTACCAAATAACTGGTTTACACTCTTCAAAAGTGACAAGGTTGGTTAGGGATTTAGCTCAAGTGGCAGAGCGCTTGCCTAGCAAGCACAAGGCCCTGAGTTTGATCCCCAGCACCAAAAAATACCCTAAAACCAAAACAAACAAACAAAAAAAGTGACAAGGTCATGACAGACAAAGGCTGAATGAAGGTTCCATGCTGAAGGAGACTAAGCAGACACAACATCTAAATGCAATGTGTGATCCTGGATTGGATCTTGGATCAAAAATAAAAATTTGTGAAAGAATCAGTGATATTAAATAAAAGTTGCAGTATTTCACTGACATTAATCTACTGCTTTTGAAATTATATTACAATTATTGAAGATGTCAGCATTTCGGCAAGATGGCTGAAAAGTATAGGGGAACTCTTCATAATATGTCTGTAAGTTTTTTTAAGGTCTGAAATTATTTCAAAATGAAAAGTTGAAAAAATTTTTAAGTTTAAAGGAAAAAAAACTAAAGAAAAGAAAAGGTCTATAACCATGGTCCACTCAGGAGTATTTTTTTCCTACGAGTCAGTAAGAAAGTTAGAAGAAGCAACAAGATATGTCATGTACAGGTACAAAGCCCCTATGATGAATGTTATCACTATGTACACCTAGAATGTACCATTAAAATAAAATTTAGAAAAATTAAAAATAAAAGAAAGGCTGAGATAAAAGCAGCTCTGATTTTCATTTTGATGAAATCAGATTTTATATGGCAATGAAGAGAAGCTACTCAGGGTTTCAAGCAGAAGAAAATCACAATGAAAGCCAAACTGTAGGAGAGAGAATACTGCAGCCTGTGTGGAAAGATCATAAAAAGGAAAGTGATTAGGAGACTGCTATAGAAAAGATGGCAGTAGGTGAGAAACTAAGGAAAGGTTGTAAGAAGACTACAGACTAAGAAGAAAATCTTAGTAGGATTGGATGACTGATGTAGGAATTAATGTTTGAAAGTTGGAAGAAGTGACACAACTGGCAGAACAGGGAATTCTGAACAAGTTTTGAGGTGATGAAGTAAGATGGAGAGTATGGAGGAAAAAAGCCAGAAATGCTTTCTCAGTTAGAGATTAGAATGCTAATCTCACCTGAGAGGCAAAGAGGAAAAGAGGAACTTTGTTTTCATGTCCAGAAAAGTAGGAGGACAGGAGCTCTGCAGCTCCTCCATGTTGCTCTATTCCAGTGGGCAGCATGAGAATCAAACTAATACCAAACTAAAATCAAACTAATGGTTCTAAATTGGAAATTTTAAAAATATCTGAATTACTGCATTGGAACATTCAAGAAAGTCTGTTTGCTAGAACACTGACTCCTGTCACATACTGTGGGTAGGCAGTTTAAATATGGAAAACGAACCAAGCACTCGGAAATCAGAAAAACAGTTTGTTTGGTTTAATCTAACAGGTTTGGAGGTGAAAGCCAAGGAATATTTGTTAGGTATACACAGTGCAAAGAGGAGGGTAAATGCACCTGCTGTCTCGGTCTCACAGTCACACTCTCAAGAATATCTCAAAAAAAGCTCAAAGGACCATAAACCATTTCAATATCCATTTAAAAACTAAACTTTCTGTTTATTCTACTAAAAAGAATCAAACATACCTTCCATTCAGAAGAATATCTCATCACAATTGCACGGCACTGATTGTTATACTCTGCAATCCCCATTTTGGCCACATCCTCTGGCCCTTTGATTCCCAGCGTCTTGTCAATTTCATATTCCTGAAATTTTGTGATAAGATTGTTAACATACCCACCCTATGAAACAAATACAACTAATTCTAAAAAACAAAACAGCCTTTTAAAAAAAGTTCTCAGAATATCTACAAAGAAAATGAACTATATTATTACAGAAATGAGGTAGAATAAAAAGTATAATAAAAATCATCTTTAACATTATGTGATGAAATATAATGCACATTAAAAAAATCAGTTTATAAGGCTTAAGACTCAAACATACCACAGGCAAACCATGACAATCCCATCCAAACCTTCTATCAACATGAAACCCACTCTGGTGCGCATATCTGGTAACTATGTCTTTAATTGTCCCTGCGAGTATATGTCCATAGTGAGGCAGTCCAGTTGCGAAAGGAGGACCATCATAGAAGGTAAATCTAATGAAGATAACAAAAATACGCTGAAGTCATAATACAACAGCAAAATTTAGAGAGAAGAAAAAAGTAGCAAAATCAGGAATTCAGATATAACTGATTAGGGATTTATGAAGGTCTTGCCTTCGGAAAGGCTACTACTACTAGTTAAGATACAGCTGGAGAGACTGCTGTTTGATTACCAATTTTTCATTTATTATTCCCATGACAAATGTCCCGTAAGGCAAATTATTAATCCTGATCTTCAGTAAAACAAGGGAACAGACAAAGTTTTTTCGCACAAAAGACACATAGCAGAAACAGTGCTCTTTTAGGTGACTGGAGACTGGGGACAGGAAGTATTGTAGTAGCCTTCCGTGCGGGACTTGTACTTAGGCATAAGCGCTGCGTGGGGATGATGAGATAGGTAGAAAGCAGGAGGGTGTTACATACTCTCTAGTCAGATGACCTCTTAAACCGAATCTACTCGAATAAAAAAGAGCTCATTCATTCAATGGTTATCTGCTATGGAGTACCCATTATGTAGAGATCTAGGACACTGGGAATACAAAGATGAATAAATGGTGTCTGCTTTCACAGAATTCAGTTTAAAAAAATAACTACTCTTAAGGACTCAAAAAAAAAATTCACATACTTTGGCCTATGTTTTGACTGCTTTAAGCATTCTTGAAAACAATTAAATTCAGACCAGAACTGTAATATTTTTTCTTCTTCAGCAGGAAAATTGATGTTTTCTGGCACTTGTTGAACCATTCTGTTGCTGTAAGAGAAATTAAAATTACTCACAAAAGAGAAACCTAGTACCAGCAGGGTCCCATGTGATTAGAATGGATGTACACATCACTATTTATACTGCCTGACACTTCATTAAAATTACCTTTATTGAGATAAAGTTTATATATCATAGATTGCACACTTTTAGTGTACAATCCAGTTGTTTTTAGTATATTCACAAGTTTGTGAAGCCACTGTCACTAATTTCAGAACACCTTCAACTCTCACCCCTAGTAATTATCACAATCCCTCTTCTTTCAGCCCTAGCAGCCATTAATCCACTTTCTAAACTATTCTGGACATTTCAAACCAAAGGGAAATTTGATATAAATCACTTCTAAGACGTTTATTACATCTGGTTTCATTTCCTTAGCATGTTTTCAAGGTTTATTCATGTTGTAACATGTACTCATACTTTGTTACTTTTTATGGCTGAATAATATTCCATGGATATGCAACATTTTGTTTGTCTATCAGTTCACAGACACTGGATTGTTTTGACTTTTTGCTACTGTGAATGCTGCTATGAACATTCAAGCTCAAGTTTTCATGTAGATATGTTTTCCTTTCCCCTGGGTACATAACTAGGTGTGATGCATGGGGCCTAGGTTTGACTGCCAGCACCCCAAAACAAAAAGTGAAAAAACCACAGTAACCACACCATTTTACACCCCAGTGGTGAATAAGGATGCCAGTTTCTCCTTGTCATTCCTGACACTTCTTTCCGTCCATCTTTGGATTATGGCCATTTTAGAGGGCACGATGGAGTCTCTAATTTTGCTTTTGATTTGCATTTCCCTAATGATTAAGGATGTTGAGAATCTTTCCGTATGCTTATTGGCCATTTGTGTGTCTTCTTGGGATAAATGTTTATTCAGCCTTTGCCCCATTTTTTAATAGGTTTATCTTTTCATGATTAAGTCATAAGAATTCTTATTTTTACTACTGGGGACTGAGCGCAGTGGTGCTGGACCACTGAGCTGCATCCTCGGTCCTTTTCATTTTTTATTTTGAGACAAGGTCTCCCAAAGTTTCCCAGACTGGCCTCACATGTGCTCCTCCCACTTCAGCCTCATAAGTGCTGGGTTCACAGGCATGCACCATCACTCTCAAGTAACACTGCAAATTTTTAGTTAAAAATTATTATTATTATTATTATTACGATTATTATTATGGGGGGGGTGAGGTACTGGGGGTTGAACCCAGAGCATTCATACTGAGTTAAACTTTGTCCTTTTTAATTTGAGACAGGACATCACTCAGTTGCCCAGGCTTCGTCTGAACTTGCAGTCTGCCTGCCTCGGCCTCACAGAGTGCTGGGATTACAGGAATGCATCGACAGTGCTTGGCTTTAGTTAACATTTAAACTGATAATCCACTCAGACTTACTTTTGTACACAGTGTGATAAGGGTATACGGTACCTTTTAAATTATTGCCAAATTGTGTCCTAATCACATTCCTGACTATAATTTTCAATTATAATATACAGTTCAGTGATTGTAGACAGCAGGTTTCCACAAGTAAAAGTAAAATCTTGAAAATTCTATCCCACGGTGCTAAAAACTCAGTAATAACCTCAAAGAAAAATCTCAAAGTAGCTAAGTATTTTCTTATCTATACTCACAAGACAGAAAGCACTTCCTTTTTAAAATTTTTATTAGTACATGTTTGCAGTACATAATGATTACATTCATTGTGGTTTCCCCTCTTCCTCCCTCCATCTCTTGGTCCCTTTCTCATTTGCAAAAGATCTATTTCCCTGTTTCCTATTAACTTTCTTTTACTTTGCTCTCTGATTTAATTATACTTTGGGTTTCTCACATAAGAGAAACCATGCAACATTTAAGCCCATGTGTCTGATTTACTTCACTTAACATTTTGGTCTCACAGTATGTCTATTTTCCTACAAAAAACTTAAATTTGTCATTCTTTAAGGCAGAGTAGTACTCTATTGTGCAGAAAATGCCACATTTTCTTTAAATATTCATCTGTTGATGGACATGTAGACTACTTCCAAGATTTAGCTATTATGAAATGTGGTGCTATAAAAATGAGTGTGTATATATCACTGTAATATGACGTATTATCTCTTTTGGGAAGATACCTAGAAGGGGAGTAGCTGGGTTGAATGAAATTTCTAATTTTAGTTTTTGAGAATTTGCCACAGTGATTCCCATAATGCTTGTACTAGTTTACATTCCCATCGGCAATGTAAAAGGGTCCATTTTTAACTCTTGACCTAGCCAATATTTGTTATTTGATTTTCGATGACAGCCAAAGAATGCACTTGTTTTGAAATAGCCTTCATACTTCTTATGAAATAGCCTTTTTTTTTTAAGGAAAACTTAAAAAAAAAAATTAAAGCTAGCTGGGAGCCTGTAATCATAGCACTCTGGGAGGCTGAGTTAGGAGGACTGCAAGTTTAAATCCCATTTGAGAACTTAGTGAGACTGTCTCAAAAATAAAAGGGTTTGTGGATAGTATAGCCCAGGGTCCTGAGTTCAATCCCCACCGCCCCTCCCCACAAAAAGCACTAAAAAGATAAGAATCTCATATTCCAATAGTTTCCAAATTGTCCATTATCCTTTTATTATTTATTGATGATTTTTAGAATAGACAAGCCCTATATCTCTCTGATTTGTCTCGAGTGCAAGAAGTCTTAAAGTGTCTTTAAAAAGTTTTGCTAATAACTTCACACAGCGACACGTCATCAATCTAACACTTAACTAACAAATGTCCTAGATCTCCTTTGTCCTCAAAGCTCATTTACTTAAAATTCTAATAATGTTAGTGACCAGATTTCCAAGCCAATATCACATTAGAGGGAAAACAGGACTGCTGATAATTCACAAACAAGAGGAAGATGAGAACTCTAAAGTACCCAGAATCACAGTAGTGTGGAGTAACTGACTCTAGGAGAAAAGACCCCCACATAACTCAACTGTTCTGAAAGCATCGAAGGAAACATCATAGTCTAAACACAGCAAATGACTCAGGCCATAAAAAGTTTGTGACAAGTACTATAGCATCTTTCCTTTTCTTTCATTCTCATTTTTCAGATGTGAGAATGTCTCTGAATTTTATGTAGGAAAAATAAGACAAGAAAAGATGGAACTGGTTAGGGATTTAGCTCACGTGGTACAGTGCTCACCTAGCAAGTTCAAGGCCTTGAGTTTGATCCCCAGCACACCATCCCCCAAGAAAAGGTGGAACATTTACTGATTTATTAAAGGTCCTACTTGGTTCAGTGGCTACCTAATCAGCGGTCAACTGAAACACTGTGTTGGAAGACTAAAAAGACTTTAGCTATCAATACATTCGTTTCTGTAACTTCTAATCTACTCCTATGATGGCTCTTGACAATCTACGGGAGCTTACTAGAGATGCAGACTCCCCAGCCCCGACCTAAACCTTCAACCCAGAAGCTGCATCTTAACAAGATCGCTCAGGCATTAGGATACACTCTCATACTGTTCTGACTATTACTCAGGGATATCTGTCTGAACGTTTTATCTCTTTTGAGAAAAGACTTAAGCTTTTTCTAAGAAGAGGGCTCACAGTTTTTACTAAATTTTTGCAGCTGTCTCTGCTGACCCAAAAGATTAAAAATCACAGTACTGTATGGTGCTATTGGGGCTGGGATTTAGCTCAAGTGGTAGAGCACTTGCCTAGCAAGCACGAGGCCCCGAGTTTGATTCCCAGCACCCTACTCCCCCCCAAAAGTAGTAGTATTACACCAAACACAAAGACCCAATGTATCAGTACTGACTATTCAGGAAGAACCCCATGTACCAGTGACCGGGCTATGGCAGCTGCTGAGGAACACAGACGCCATGCATAAATCACAGGATTGCTCTGGCCCACTGTACCCACTGGAGTGCTATACCTGAACAACAGCCTCCAGCAACCACAGGGCAGGGGAAGGGCAGACTAATTTTGCCAGGTTTGCACAAGTTTGCCACCACCTCTTCCTTCTTCTCAGACGCCTTCCTATTCCCTATTCCACAAGTCCTTTGGCCACCTTTTTTTTTTTTTTTTTTGAGACAGGGTCTTGCTACGTAGTTTAGGCTGGCCTTGAATTCACTATATAGCACAGGATGGCCTTGAACTCCCAGTGATCCTTAGGCTTAAACCTTCCAAGTGCTGGACTACTGGCATGTGCCACCATGCCTGGCTCCTTCAGGCCATTTTAGCCTCTACATTCTGTTCAGCAATTTCTAGACTATTCTCCTTGACCTTCACTTGTTAAATCTCAATATATCCTGGAAAAGTGTATTGAAACATGTTGTTTAAAGACTTTGGACTTTACTTGCCATGCTGATTTTTTCTTAAATTCTGAGGGTTCCATTATCTTTTCCATTACTTAGAGAACATTTCCAAGTCACCCATAATAGTACAATTATTCTCACATCCAATTAATCACCAAGACATGTGAAATCTACCTCTGTTTTTCAGTTCCCTTTTTTATTCCCAAGTCTTTGTGCCCTGTTACATTAAATCAAATTTAACCCCAAGATGGGTGCATTTCATGACTTCTCCCAATTTAATCATATCCTGTTAATATGTTAACATAACCTCACTCCTTTAAACTATGCACGTAAATGTATAAAATCTATATATAAAGATATTCATGTATAAAAGTTGATAATACCAAGATGAAATCTTTGTGTGAGACTCAGCAAAATTAGGGCCAGAAAATGATGAAGGGGGAGGAATCAAGTCTGCTTGCCCTCCTCAAGTGTTCTTTAAAGGCTCAAAAAAAAAAAAAAAAGGCTGAACCTCACATTCAATCCTCAGCATCAAAATAAAGCGCCAAAAAACATTTCTTTTTCTACATGCAACTCATGTTTTGCACATCTTCATAGATTGTGTAACAATGTTTATTTTTAACTTATGTTTTTTGTTTTTGTTCTGGCAATTCTGGAACAGAACCCAGGGCCTCACGCATGCTGGGCAAGCACTCTACCACTAACCTATAACCCCAACCCTTTATTATCCTTTAAGAATTAAAAAAGAGTCAGACACTTATTAGTACACATCGAATTGTTTCTCTGATGTGAGAAACTGTAAGTGTAAATAAGGACAGAGGGGTAGAATAGATACTATGTTAAAAAAAAAAAGAGAGAGAGTATTCAAAAGAGAGGAGAACTAGATAGGGAAAAGGGGGATAAAGAAGAAGGTTAAAAGAAAAGTAAGATGAAAGGGAAAAATATGGAAAAGTGTAAATAAACTTGTTGCAAATAGAGAGGGGTGGGTGAATGGAAGGGTGGGGAGGGGAAGAGGGGGGAAAGCCAAGATACATCATGTACAGGTACAAAATAACTATGCTGATTATGATCATTATGTATAAAATGTACCAATACATGTTCTTGGTAAAAAATAAAAAATAAAAAACTGAATAAAAAGAATTATCCAAGATGTATCATGTACAGGTACAAAATAATCATGTAGATTATGATCATTATGTATACAACGTACCAATACACTTTCTTGGTTAAAAAAAAAAAAAATTAAAAAAGTCAAGACAATATGCCCTGGACAGATCATCTGCCCAAGGATGGCATCTCCACCAATGAGCTAATGCCAACTCATTTCAGGTCTCCAAGACCTATGAACTCTATATACAAATAGCTTACACAAATCTCTCTCTTTTTACCTTTAAAATATTTCTCGTCATAACTTGTGGACTATACCTATAGTTCACTGTAGCAAGTGAATTCCCATTGCAATGCTTTGCTACTCCCGAATAAATAGCATTATCCTTTGGACAGTCTTTCTGATTGTTATTTAGGGTGACACCCAAGCATTGTTTCTATAAGCAAAACAATTTAAATATCTAATATTACTAAATTAGGATACATCAATAAATTGAATATTATGTAGCTATTAAAATTAGTAAACTAGCCAGGCATAGTGGCACACACCTGTCATCCCAGCACTTGGGAAGCTGAGACAAGAGGACCACTGAGAGTTCGAGGCCAGTCTGGGCTGCATACTAACCCTAACCTGAATAACACAGCAAGACCCTGTCTCAAAAACAAAAAGAAAAAAAGTAGGCAAACTGATACACAGTCATTTAAGCTGGGGGCATAACTCCCTGGCAGTGTGTGCCTATCATGTACAAGGTTCTGGGTTTGATCCTTAACACAGCAAAAAAAAAAAAAAAACCCAGTTGTTTCTTGATATCCTTGGGGAATTGGTTCCAGGACTGTTGGTATACCAAAATTCAAGAATGCTTAAGTCACTTACATTAAATGGCATAATATTTCCATGCATCCTGTCATATACATGCATCCTCCAATACACTTTAATCTTAGAACACTCACAATACCTAATACAATTTAAATGCTACCTATGCCAATAGTTGTACTGTATTGTTTAAATAATAATGACCAGATAAAGGCTGTACATGTGCAGAATAGACACAACCATCACAGGCCTAACTATGAGTGTTCTACGTGACTACTGGGAGGCAAAGCCTCTGGATACAGAGGGCCAACTATGTACTGTACCTACTACCTATAAGTAGTGATAAAGAAAACAAGTCTTGGATACACCAATTTATACAATATGTGGTAAACAATTATCGAAAGGTTTTTATTGGGGTTGGGGATTTAGCTCAGTGGAAGAGTGCTTGAGTAGCAAGCCCGAGGCCCTGAGTTCGATCCCAGCACCCCTCTCAAGGAAGACTTATTCATTTCACTGCCTCATTTAAAAAAGCAACAATGTATTCATAAAACTGGAAACTACGCGCCACTTCTCACCTATTCCTCACACACACCCTAAACTGGAGACAACAGTATTAATATGATGGGTACTTTCAAACACCGCAGTTATTTTACGTATGGTCTCCTGGCCCTCTTCAAGGATTAAATAAACCACAGCTCCTGACAAGGTTTTATCTCCACCCTTCAGATCCCACTGAAAAACCTCCTCTGTCCTCTGTGCTCCCAGCGAGGGCTGCTCTTGGCCTCTGCATTATCAATATAAGTGCAGGACAGGGTCGCCGCGCATACCCACCTTGGGCTCCAGGTGCCTAGCGGTAAATGCTCGTTCACGGGAACTAGGAATAGATAGGGGAGCCTGGAACTCGGAACCATGCCTTGATTTGTCCTTATAAATACCTAGATTTGCCAGTAACCTCGCCCAAGACGCTCCATCACCCTGAAATGTCACAGCTACAGCCTTCAAGAGCCACCGTGCCCCCGACACGCAGCCGAGAACTTTCCCAGATCGCAGGGAGTTAGGCCAGGACTCCCGCGGATTCTGAGTTCTGCAGCGCCCCTTTAGGCCTCCTCTACTCTTCCTCTTCGGAAAGAGATATGCACGCAATTAAACTCATGAAGACATATACAATCTCTTTCTTGTAAAATCACGTCCTGTTGTCTGGCGGTCGTCACGCGTGTGATCCTACCTCCTAGAATACAAGAGCAGTCCGCGGGCAGGCCCAGACGCGAGGGAGAGGCCTACAGGGAGCCGGGTTTACCTGGGGACGCGGAGGACACACAAGGCTAAATCCCAGCCGGAGTCAACGCTGCGGCGCGGCTATCCGAACTGACGCAACGCCCAGACAGCACGGGTCCCAGAGAAAAGGGCCGCCTCCGCGCCGACCAACCAGGGTGCGCTGTCTGACACCCACAAACAATCCGGACGACGATTGGCCACATGCCTCCAGGCCACACCCACTTTCCGCACGGCGAAGTGCAGTGCATACTGGGAATGCGGCGCCCAGGTGGGACTTAACGGCGCCTTCCCAGGCTCCGTGATCTGGGGCGAGTCTTCAGTGGTCTCTGCTCCTGCAGCGCGCGAATCGATCACCCCGCGAGGTGACTGGGACAGATTTGTTTTCTTTCTTATTGCTCGTCAGTATGCCTCCAATAGGACATTTAAGACTTGTGCGTTTCACATGTAAATCACAAATAAAATTTAAGTCCTTCATCCTTGAAATTTAAGACCACAAGCTTCTATATTTATACGGCGGGGCATATGCAGCCTAACAATCAGTTTTACAGTTTTTATTGCACTTTATATTTCCCGTATTGAAAACAAATCTTATACTTATTATCATACCTATGCGTTTGCCTATCACCTTCCGGATATGCTGCTTAAAAACAAAAGGGACCGGAAACTTGCCCTTAACACTTTGAGAGTAGTTCTGTAGGTAATTGCCTATTTTATCCCTTAGAGACACAGAAAAAAATAATCTGGCCTACAGTAGGTAGAAAACACTTCGTTAGTAAATTTAAAAACATTTTGAGTCATTTTAGCATTTATTCAAGAGTTACTAAGGTCTAGGCCCTACTGAATGTCAAGGAGTAAGTGGTTTCACGTTGTCTTCCAAGAAGTTGTTTTACTCGATGAAACAAGTATGTACTTAGTAGTTTAGTAGTTGTCTTTTTTTGGTGGCAGGATCTTGCTAAAGCTGCTGAGGCTGATCTGGAACTCATAGGCTTTTTAAGTAATTCTCCCACTTCAGCTCCTGGAGTATCTGGGGCTACTGGCATGTGCCATTATGCCAAGCTCTTTAGTTTATGTCTTAGTTATTTTCTCATTGCTGGGACAAAATATGACACCAGTTAGAGGAGTAAAGGCTTGTTTTAACTCACTTTTTATAGAGATTTCAGTCCAGTCACCTGGCTCCAAGGCAGAAAAGGAGCAGTCCATGACACAGCAGCTGGGAAGCAGCAAGACTTCTTTCTTGCCTTTTTATTCCATCCAGGCTAAAATCCTATTGTTTGGTTCCACCCACACTCAAGGTGGGTCTTCTCTCTTCACTACCTCCACCATCCACATTCAGAACAATGCAACCCAATCAGATGACTAACCCAGTATCTCACACCCATGATCCAGTCACCTCTCAAAAGCCCCAGCTATAAGCATGAGGCTTTAGGGGGACATCTGGATATAAACAATAACAGTTATTTGTAGAGGACTTTTTTTTTTTTTTTGTCTTTTCTTACTTTGCTCTTTTTTGGTACCAGGAATTGAACCCAGGGCCTCGTGCTTACTAGGCAGGTGCTGTGCTGCTGAGCTGCAACCCAGCCCCAAAATAACTTTATTAACTGCGAGTATTTGCAGTTTGTTTGACATTTTTGCATTCCTCTAGTTGCCATTTTGTTCAAATGATTTCTACCACCTGTTCAGAAGTGGTAGACCAGAGGACTCCTACACAGTTGTGTCCAGGGGAAAAAAAGCTATGGATGAGGTTAAGACTTCTTGGTCTGATTATTTTAAAACTAGATGGAGAAACATTTTCAAGTACTGTTGGAAGATAGGCAAAGGCTACGTCTGGAAAAAACTCAAATAAAAAAAATAATCAAGGAAGAACTGTGATCAAAACACTAGAGTTGAATCATTTTCCAGAATAAGAAGTCAATAGGTAATGTCTGGAACTGAAAAGCCAAGAAGTCATAGCATAAGAGGACAGGCATAAAAAATGGAGATGACTATCAGAGTAAACATAAAACTGTTGAAGGTAGTTTAACCTGGGAAGTAGGAATTGAGGGCTACTAGGCAAGACCACTTATTGTCACTTACTTGTCTGGTTTGGAGATGGAGCATATGACACACTGAAATGTGATAACAAATTCTGACACTCTTCCTACCAAGAAATAAGGCTGTGTGTATTGGACTATAGAATACAGTGAAATGACTGAACCCAGGCTTTGGGACACTGAGAGGATCTGATTCTTCTCTACAGGAACATTTGCTCTTGAATCCCAGTTATGCTTTAAGAAAGTCCAAGGACAGGCACAAGGGTAGGGGGGAGTGTGCAGGGAATCTGAAAAGTTGATCCTCCTTTCCCCAGCTGAACCATCCCAATGACAGCACATGGAGCAGAGATGAACAGTCTTCAGTGAGTCCAAGTCACATATTTGTGAGCAAAATAAATGAGTGTTACTGGCACAATTTGCTATGAAGCAACAGATAAGAAAGGATAAAGGTAATTTATATCAGAAGGTGGAAAGTATTGAAGTGTTTATCCTGCTGAGTGGTTGTTCCCATTCTCTGAGGTGTAAAGTCATGGAAACATGGAAATTGAGAATGATTCTTTAAAATACTTACTGTCTTGTACTGTATTTATTTAAAAACATACAGTAAATACTGAGCATCTACTATGTACCAGACACAGGTCTAGGCAGTAGGGACATGATGGTTAATAAGCCAGATGAAATATGAGCCCTTAGACAGTTGTACTCACGCAAGATGTAAATCAATATACACTAAGACAATTTCACATATATACATTATGGCTTGATGATAATTCCTTGGAATTACCTGTGTCATATGTATTTCATACAGAGTTGATTTTGATAGGAGGCATATCTGTCTTTAATCTTAGGGGTATATTTAATGAAATATTAAATCTGCTTCCCTATCTGGACTTAGGGTCCAATTCCTAACTCCTGACCACATATTTTTCAGAAACTTAGTATTTTTCATAAGCTTCTCAGCTAACTAGAATTTTAGGATCGATGATCTGGTTCTATACGTTGCTCCCTAAGTCCCTGAGGTGAACAACAGGAAAACTCTGTATCTGGCTTCCTTTCCTGGTCCTCAGAGAACTCTTACATGATGCCAGTCTGAAATAACCTGTGTTTCAGTTAGCTCTTTATCAAGACACAAGTATTAAACTCAAAGCTGACTTGTAATTCATTCTTTTAAACAAAAGAGATAAAAGCGAGGTAAGGTATATTTAGTACAATTAGAAATAAATATTCCAAAGAGTCTAATTCACACAAAGCCTAATGTGGAAAACACAGGTACACTGAAGTATTTATTGAAAAAGGCTTTGTGTAAAACTTGCCTCAGAATATGCCCATTATTTATTAAAGATGGGGGACAAAGAGATCATGTACAAGAAGTACTTTGGGGGCGATGTTGTGCTTCATTTTTTTAAAGTTCAGTTTAATTTTTTTTTACTTCCCAAGACAGGGTCTCACTATATTGCCCGGACTGGTCTTACACCCCTGGGATCCAGTGATCGGTCCATGTCAGCCTTTTGAATGCTAAGACTACAGATGTGTATGACCATGCCAGGCTCAGCTTAATGTTTTGAAGTAATTACCTAGGACAAAATACAAAGGAATCCCACATACATGACAACAGGAATGATATTCTGTTAGCCAGATTTTGAATATTCTTCTGCTCTGAAATTTCCTCTTTGTCTGCTAAAACTATTTTAAGGTCAACTTCCTGGTGAGCTTTGTTCACATTCAATTTCAAAATCAATGCTGATGTTTATTATTTTGGTTTAACTTTCCTTCTTGCTTCTTTATGTTTCTTCCGACAGTCCTGTAAAATCAAAAGACTTTGGTAACAATAAGCACAAATTGTTTTCAAGGTGTTCAATAATTATAAAGTAAGATTTAGGTTACCATCATTGTAAGAGCTGTGGAAACTCACTTTGGAAGTGTTCACTGGAATGAACACCCACAGGGAATATTCAAACTTTTGCCTTTGAGTGTTTAGGGTATTATAACACAGTCTTTAAAAGTCTGGTGATTTCCTGTCACTTAATGAGCTGGCTGGACTCTAGGACAAGCTACTCAATGAGCCAGCCTTCAGTTTCTTCACCAGTACCACCTGTGGGTTGAGTTGCATACTTTTTAAATTTCCTCCAGTACCATAATTTGGAACTTTTAAATTATGGTCTCAGTTGTCATCTGTTCTCAATTTTCATATCAATTGCAGTTACTTTTACACCAAGAAACAGTAATGCAAGGATAAAACCTTACTTATTTTTGGAAACAATTAATACAGAGGAAAAATTACTCACTATAAGCAAGCTGCTCGTTCGCGCCTCCCAAGAATTCTTGCTAATATTACTTTCCACGCCTCTCCAGAATAAGTCAGAACCTACTAGGGGAAAACAAGAAATATGAGGCAGCACATCACTACCAAAACAGATAACATCCTAATATTAGTATTACAAGATCTCCAATTTCTGTTAAGATCATTTTTTTCAATGTATACAAACCTTTTTATTATAAAAATTAAAATTTATCCAAATTTACAAACTTACAGACCATAATATATCTGCATATAACAACGAACAACATAAACACATAGATGCAATGTTAAGTCACAACTGCATAAAGTTAACTGTAGTACATACTGTATGGTTACAACAGTATCCTAGCCACTTCCTATTGCTATTGAAGTGAGCTCTTTTTTTTTAATTTGGGTTATTAGGTACCTGTGCTTGGCATGTCTTCATTCCTCTGAATTCCCAACTCCCCTCCCCTTTACCCCTCCTTCTTGTTCCCTTGGACCCTTTCTCTACTGGAGATCGTTCCCCTTGTCTCTTTGCATCCATCTTTTATCAATTTCTTTGAATTTATACAAACCTTTCAAAAATATTTTTTTTTTACACAATGAAAAATGGATTGCTAGAATTTTACTGTTTATATATCATTTATTGTTACATAACCTTGTTTTCCTTTGTTCTGTGCTTTAAGAAGTAATCCCGGCTACTCGGGATGCTGAAGCAAGAGGATTACAAGTTTGAGGCCAGCCTGGCAATTTAGGGAGACACTGTCTCAAAAAATAAAAACTGGGCATGGTGACACATGTTCCAGAACTCTGGGATGTTGAAGGAGGAGGATTACAAATTCAAGCGCAGCCTCGGCAACGTAGTGACCCTATTGAGATCTGTCTCAAAATGAAAAGGGGTGAGGATAAAGCTCAGTGGTAGCGAACCCCTCAGTTCAATTCCCAGTACGACAAAACAGAAAGTAACAATGAAAAAGTGAGGAGTTCACCAGCAGCCTGGAAATTTTCAAGTGGATTTTCAGGGCATTATGTCTAGTATCTAAGCAAGTCCTTGCTCAGGATAATGAACGAACAAGGAACATGTTGAGTGAGGAGCTCTCAGCTACTGTAGAGTGTTACAGGTCAAGATATGACACTGCATGGGGTCAGAATTTCCAAATGTGAGTCACTGCACCAGAGTGTGCAATCACAGCTGTGCTGTCACCTGTGCCACACCATTCACCAGGAAAACGGGCTTACCATTAAGTCTTTCATCATTCTTAGAGAAGAAGAAAAATCTAGTGGTCTCTTTTTCAGGAAATGATGCTTCCCTGCAAAGGGGAGGAGGGAGAAAAAGACAGCTATTGGTTAACTTTTAGTATTTAAGAAGTATTTACACTGAAAATATAAACTATTTCTGAAAAATAACTGCTTTGTGCTTTGCTTACTTCACGCTGAAGTACATACACCATGCCCTTTCTTCATTCATCATTCTCCTAGCAATCTGATGCTTTCATAATGAGGATTTGTTTAGGTACAAATTCTATCTTCCCAACTTGATGGTAATAGTCTCACACCTACCACTGTTACCCTGTTTGCCAGCATTTCCTGCAGGCAGGCACCCAGCCAACTGAAGCACCCTATTCTGAGACCATTAGGCTCATTCCCCCAGCACATCTTATCTCCCACCCAGTGTTACCCAAATCTCAAGGAAACGATGACACCCCCCATTATAAAAAGGCCAAAAAAACCTCTAAAGGCTGAGAAAATTAAGTTGTCTTATGAGTATTAGCCTAAGTAATTTCTGAAATACTTTAAAGTATGCCTAACTCAGATTGTAAAGATTTATGAAATAAACCCACACACAAACGAATCCCTTACTCAGGGCTGGGCTTTCTGTGATCTGTCTCTTCAGTAACATCTTCCTCTTCTGAGCTGCTGTCTTAAAACCGAGGGTCGCCTTCCCAGACAATCTTCATAGGTTTTACCATTTCAACTTTATAGGTTTCTATATCATTTTGACCATTAAAAAAAAAATTGAATTATAACTGAGCAGCCAAGTATTTCTAAACACATTCAAATGACCACTTTCACCATGTACATATGTCTAAATTTCCAATATATTAATCACTAATTTAAAAATAGGGGGCTGAGGATTTAGCCCAGTGGTTAGAGTGCTTGCCTACCAAGTGCAAGGCCCTGAGTTCAATCCCCAGCACCAATGAATGAATGAATGAATGAATGAACGAACGTAGTGTCTTTCTTCCTTTTTCTTCTGCAGGTGTAGGGAAGGAACCCAGGTCCTTGTACATTTTAGGCAAGCACTCTACCACTGAGCTGTATTCCCATCCCCTAAAATAAGTATCATCTTCAATTTTCAAATATTCAATCAAGCTATCATCTTAATTTTGGCACTGCTAAGAGTGATTGGATAAGGAACATAATAGCATTATAAACAGGCATAAAAACTAAAGGTTCATCAATGAACAATATAATTTTAAAAAAGAGAGCAAAATAACCATGGCACTGTGCTAGTGAGAGAAGCCTAAATAAAATACAACATGATTTAGTAAAACCAGATTTCCATCTGCTTATTTATAAATGAGAAAAGGGATATGTCTTTATATTTTCAATTCCTAACGTCTTTCTAGATTTGCACAATTACCTTACAAGTTTTCAAACAATACAGACAAGAACATAAAATTAGAGGAACATACGACACATTGTGTCTTATTCACAGTTTTGAAAAACTATCACTCTGCAGTAGCTCCTTTTGGATTATCACACAGCAGACATTTCATATGTATCTGCTATACGCATACATAATATTTTAAGGGCTGATCTTTCAAATAGACTCACTATAGCTGTGCATGCATTCTGGTGGATAGGTCGACCCTGTTTTTTAATTTATTTTGTTTTTACTGGTACTAGGAATGGAACCCAAGGCCTTTGTTAATGACGCAGGCTTTGAACCCAAGGTCTTTGTAACGTCATTCTCAGCCCTTTTTAAAAATTCTGAGACAGGGTCTTATTAAGTTGTAAAGACTGGTCTCAAATTTGCAATCCTCCTGCCTCAGCCTCCCTCAGCCAGGCATGTGCCACCATGCCAGGCTTATCCTGCTTTTTAGAACTTCTGGAAAGCTCCACATGTATCTTGTACACTAAATAAGGAGCAGACTTCTAAAGAACAGCTATTTTCACATGTGGCCTGGGTTGGCCTTAAGAAGTAAATCTGAAATAGTATGCAGAATTGTAGATGTTGTTCTATACACTTTTCTCCAGATTTTGGCAAATGTCCCAGGACTAAGTTTAAAATAACTGGAATGTTGATGATACAGCACATTCGTATAAAAACCAAGGTTACCTATTTCTTCCTTTCTCCTATCATTTACAGCATGTTTTCTGTAGCTCATGGCATCTCCAACTGCATTTAAGAAATGGAGCAATTCAAATGATTTATTTGACTTCCTCATGATGATTTTTATGTAAGAAGAAGGAATACAGTGAATTATTTTTTGGCTTCCCAAACTTCTAGGCAGAAGTTTGCTCCATTAAAAGTAAAGCAAAACTTAGGGGCTGGGGATTTAGCTCAGTGGTTAGAGTGCTTGCCTTGCAAGCACAAGGCCCTGAGTTCGATCCCCAGCACCAGAAAAAAAAAGCAAAACTCATTACTTTCACACCTTTAGGAATATGACATTTACAATCATGCAGCATTAAATCTTATATTGTTCATCTAGGTCGAAGAAAGAATCCTTTACTCAGACAATGGTAAATCCACTACACCTCATGGAAACACCATCGGTTAAATACAATCTACCTGAAGTGAAAATGAAAAATACCTTCTTTTACATCTTTAGAGTCTGAATCAAAAAAAGAGAACGTAAACCCGCTGGGCTGCTCAGCGCTGCTCGTCAGGGCTGCAGCAGTCAGGATTTCCTCACTCTTCTCTCCCCCAGAGTCCTTGTTCCAGGGTGTGTCTTCTTCCTTTTCACTGGTATCTTTTGTAGGTTGGAATATTTCTTTCAAGTCTGTAGCAATGTTATAATACATTTCTTTAGACACTTCAGGTAGCTTTTCAGCTTCCTCCCTTTTCTTCTTTCGTTTTGCTTTGCTGCAATGACATACATAAACATGCACATCACACAGAAACAAGTTTTGGAAATTTCTAAAAATAAGGAAAGGTAAATTCCTGGGATGATTTTTTTTCCCCATCTAGGATAACTTTAATTCCATCCTCTAAACAACTAAAGATTTACACAGAATCCTGACCAATAAGCTTTTTTAAAAAAACATAAAATTATTGCACACAGAAACAAATACTAAACATGAATTATATTCTTCTATCTCTTATCTTCTAAACTATATTTCAGGAATTACACTGAGCCAGGTGTGGTGGCGCATGCCTGTAACACCACCAATTGGGAGGCTGAGGCAGGAGGACTGCTGTGAGTTCAAGGCCAGCCTGGACTATACAGGGAGATCCTGTCCCAAAAAAACCAAAAGAGAAATTACACTGAAACCATTAGCTGTAAGGAAATCACTTAGCTTCAGCGCACCTGAAGTTTCCTCATCTGCAAAATGAGCATGTTAAACCAGATAACCTCTAAGGTTATTTTAAGTTCTAAAAGTGTGAATTTTACAAAAGTGATGGGAAATAAATTATTCAGTTTTAGAAATGAATTACAAATGTGCTAAGTCTAGTTTCATTTCGTATAAAATTTTTATGTTATAATTCTTCTCTATATTTAGGAATGGACATGCTTTTCTTTTTGATCTCAGACAAAAAGTTACACGGGTATTTATAATACTGAGATTTTACCTAATGAAAGATTAGAATCTTTCTCAGATCTTTGGGAGGGTGAGGCAGGAGGACTGCAAGTTTGCAGTCACTCTGGACAACTGAGTGAGACCCTTTCTCAAAATTAAAAAAAAGGGCTAGGGATATATCAGCGGTGCAGTGTTCATAAATTCAATCCCCGCTAATACACACACACACACACACACACACACACACACACATACACAGATTAAAATCCTTCTTCTTGGGACTGGGGAGTCAGTTCAGTGGTAGAGTGCTTGCCTAGCAAGCAGAAGGCCCTGAGTTCGATCTCCGGCACCACAAACAAAACAAAACAAAACAAAAAACCTAAGGAAAACACAATCTAAAGCAAGAGCTTGTAAACTATAGGCCATGAACCAAATCCATGATGCTGCCTGTGTGTCTTAATTACACAAGTATTTTTTTTTTAACAGTTTGAAATGACTGGGCAAAATAAAGATGATTTCATGATATGTAAAAACTATATAAGAGGCAAATCTCAGCATCCATTAATACTTTTATTAAAACACACTTCCCTCATAGCCTCCTTTTCTGCTACAAAGGTACAGGGGAGTCATCATAACAGAGGCTGTCGGGCATGCAAAGCCTATAGTATTTCCTATCTGGCCCATTACTGAAAATGCTATAGACTTTGGTTTAAAAATAAAATAAAACTCTTTGTTAAGATTGTACACAGGATTAATAAACTTCAATTGTTCAAACAAAAGTTCTTCTATGGAGCTTAAAGGCCTGTAAAAGACAGCTTGATTTACCTTTCTTTTGGTTTATCATCTTTTGTTCTTTCATAAGTGACATGGTCATGCCTTGTTGGATCATAACGTATGACGTCCCTGTGCAGAAAAGAAAAAAAGAAAGGTTGGATGAGATAAATCAAAACAACAGTGCAAAACTTAATAGCAAATTTCGGGGAGAAAAATGAAGCTAAACGACATCAAAGAAGAATATTTATGATCTTCTAGAAATAATATTTTAAATTATCAGCTTTGGAGTTTTCCTGAATCTTATAACCTTAAAAATTACTCTAAGCATACGAAAATACACATGGATAAACTAATATACATCTAGAATTTGCATAAAATATTTCATTGAGTAAGGCTGGGTTTGTACAGATACAGAAAACTGGTCATGTGTTGGTGATCTTAGAAGTTTGCATACTGAGGTTTTATTACACTAGTCTCTCTAAATTATACATTTGAAATTTTCCATAGTAGTTATATTTACATAGTTTAATAATTTTTGGAGTTAATATTTAAACTGGTTTTCAGTTGTTTCACTAGTGGAAATGCTGCTATGACACCTATACATATAAAAAAAGGAATAACATCTGTGTAAATAAATGAATAATTTAAAATTAGTTCCCTGAAGTGAATCACTGGGTCAAAGGTAAGAATATTTTTAATCTAACAGATGTTGCCCAATGCTCTCCCTAGTACGTCGAAAATAACCCAGTAAGACTAATGGTATTACCACAGGGATACAGTGCTTGGTTAGCATTCATGAAAAACCCTGGGCAAAAAAGTAAGAATAAAATAGAACACCTGGTTTTAAACTGAGTTAAAGAAGGCATTAATGGCAAAGAAAACTATGGTAGAACGGGCTAGAGCATAAAACCATACTTAAATTTCTTGGCAGCTACTGGTCCTTTGCTTGTGGTGTTGTTTAAGTTGATGTTCAAAACACTTTGCACAACATTCAGGGCTTTCTTTTTTTCTGCAGCAAGCTCTTCTTCCTCAGCAGTTTTCTTTTCATTGACCTCTTTCAGGAAATAAAATAATTAGCATCTTTTGACAAATATAACTTGAAAAATATCCACTATCCAATACTTAGAACAAGCGCCTAAACACATTCAGGGTACAACAGGAGGGAAGAAAAGTCTCATCTTATTTCACTAACTTCCCATGCATAAGACTTCAAACTGAAAATAGTATAGCAAACTGAAAAATCACATGAGCAGCAAATAAAATGTCCCAATTTTATTTGTAATTATGAAAATGAAATTTGGATTTAATAGCTTTTGTAGCAAATCTGAAATCTTCATGCTAAGATTGGATATAATACAGCAAGATTCTATTTATACAACTGAAGTGATTATAGACTTTTTCTTATTTCTTTTTTCTTTTGGTGCTGGAGATCAAACTCAGGGCCTTGTGCTTGCTAGGCAAGCACTCTACCACTGAACTAAATCCCCAACACCAACTTTAATATTTTTAGCATTCAGAATATATACTCTAGGTTACATGGAAGTCTACAAATGATAAGAATAGGGAAAGATTATAAATTTACTGTTAATTTGGTATTTGAATACAGCTGCTTCAATCTTTGATTCAGTCCTAAGTATTGCAGGGAAAAAACCCCTCATATACCCTACATTCTGAAGGCATCACAGAACTTCATAAACTGCTACTCTCAACTACTAAATATAGACAAATAGCCGGGCGTGGTGCATGCCTGTAATCCCCGCCTGGACTACATAGTGAGTTCGAGACCATCCTGGAGTACTCAGTGAGACCCTGTCTCCAAAAAAACTTAAAAAAAAAGACAAATATCAGAGAACAAAGTTAAAGAGATAGGTTAGATAACAGATAAATGAAAGAAATCTAAGTTTTTAAAAGCCTTAACTAACTGCAGAAAAGAAACTAGAATAAAATACTTATTTAAGTTTTTATGGAGGAGCCCCAATAATTTCTAGGGGTTCAAAGGAGGTAGAGACTGTATTCAACTGGATCAAGAAATGCTTTATACTCCAGGTTGAGTATGAGGTAAGAAAGACAGCAGATCTCCACAAGTGGGAGGAGGCATGTGGGAAACAAAGGAAACACATACACTCAAGCAACAAAGCGCCAAGAGTTTACATTATACTAGGCTGAAACACGAAACTGTTCATATTCAACAATTTTAGCTTCCAGAAAGAGCAACTTCAATTTTAACCTAATAGTAACCATTAGGGAAGCAGAATACAGTGATGGGAAGGACAGTGATGCAGTCTGGTGATGCAGGCTGGCTGTGCTTTTTATCTGGGGGATAGACAAAAAATTGTGCCTCAAAAGTTGGGGGAAGGAAAAAAAGAAAAAAAAAAGTTGGGAAGGAGGGCTGGGTATTTAGCTCAGAGGTAGAGCACTTGCCTAGCAAGTGCAAGGTCCAGAGTTTGTTCCCCAGCACCCCAAAATAAATAAATACAGAAAAAATAAATAAAAGTATATATAATAATAAAAAAAAAAAAAAAAGTATATATAATAAAGTAGGGAAGGAAAAGATGATGACTGAGGTGCCATTTGGAAAAATACCACTGCACCTGAGAGATTATTCTTGGCTTTGAAACAGACGAGAGAGGCAGGAATTAGCAAAGTTGTCAACCACTATGTTTAACTTCTTTTTTTTTTCTTTTTTTTTTTTGGTGGTGCCGGGGATCGAACTCAGGCCCTTGTGCTTACAAGGCAAGCACTCTAATCACTGAGCTAAATCCCCAGCCCCTTATGTTTAACTTCTAAACACAGTATAGGCTCTTCTCATTCTTGTGCTTTCCACATGACATTCTGAGTGGAAGATCCGAAGTCAAGTGTTAGTTTAGATATATAAGTTGGTGAGGACTGTGAAACACTTACTGTAAGCCTGTCTGAACCTTGGTTTCCCAAAATGTAAAATACTGATGATAATTACCTAAAAGAATCAACAGACTCATATCAGAAACTATCTGAAGGAAGGCAACAGGAAGTACAAATGAGGTGAGGATTAAGACGCAGATTAGATTAACCTAGGAAGAAGAGAAAATACAAAAGGACAGAAGGATAGGCTGGGGATTTAGCTCAGTGGTTAGAATAGAGTGCTTGCTTAGCAAGCGCAAGGTCCTGAATTTAAGCCCCACCACCAAAAAAAAAAAAAAAAAAAGAATAGAAGGACAAAGGTTATGTGATTAGGAAAGGGATTTGGGGAGGGCAGGTCATTCAAGGTGGCCATGTAGGAGGTATAGTCTTTTTTTTTTTTTTTTTTGGAGACAGGTCTTGCTATGTAGTTCAGAATGGCCTTGAACCTGTTGCGATCTTCCTGCCTCAGCCTTTTGAGTCCTGGGATTACAGGCATGTACTACCATGCCTGGCAGGAGGTAAGGTTTTGTAGACAATGTGGAACCACACACAGTAAGTAGAAATAGGATACTTCTGATAGCGTCACTCCTCTCAGATATATCTGAATAAGGATGAATTCAATAGAATGATATTCAATGGTACATTGATTTTTAAAAAAACATGCACCCAGCATGCACAGCAGTAGAAGACAAAATACTCTTCCTATTAGAAAGCCAATGGTGACTTAACCATCCTCCACAGCCACCATCAGAACCTGCCACACTACTGAGAGGGACTGCTGGGACCTTGCCTTCCTCTTCTGCCAGGAAAGGAATAGAAAAAAATTATACGTTTGGTGAAAGCTATCTATTCCTGTCCTATTTGGCAGCTTCAAGGAATTAAATTTTACTAAGTAAATATGTGAAAGAAACTTAAGAAATATTAGCCCAAAACATTTGATTACAAACTTTCTAATGTCTTAGGTGTAGAGTTTCTTCATGTGTTTAATGAAGGGGATTGCTCACATCTCTAGTTCTGACATAAAGACCTTTTGGACAATAAAGCATTTACCTTCTTGTTCCTCTTCACTGTCACTCTCTAGAAACCGAGAGTCCATGCGGAATCTGTCATCATTGCCAAAGTGCAACTGTAAATCCATGAGCTACATGGAGAAAAAGTAAACACGATTGACAACCACATTCCAGAGAAACTGCTTCTAAAGAAGACCCTCCAAGTGTACCTTCCCAGGCCCTGAAATTCATACCCATAACATTTCCATAACTTTACCTGCCCATGAGCCAATTGGAAGATCAAGAGGATTCCTTCCCCAAAGAAACACTCTAGCCCTGTAATGCAGGCCAAGACCTGCAGACATTTACCTGATTATGGAAAACTAGGACATGCTGCAAGTTTTTCGGTTTTCAGTCTTCACTAACCTTTTGTCCAGCTCTGCCCTCAAACTGAGGTTTAATTTTGAACCTGTCACTGTCATCTTCAGAATCAGATTCCTCATCTTCATCACTGTCAAACAGCTTCCCAGATGCTTTACCCATGGATTCCTATTACAAACAGGAAAAGAGAAACATTTATTAACCGAGGCAATGACCATTTCCTTCATAATGAAATCGCACCAGTTAAAAACAACCCAGATAAGTATACCAAGAACAGCAGATGGTGGATTGGATGGAAATTCTTGACTCAGGGACCACTAATTGGCTCTCCTGGACTCCTCACTGCCAGCTGGATTTGGGGGGCAGTTATTACACATAAGAACAGTCCTTTCTATGTCTCATTAAGACTAATGTGACTTTACCGATGATGTAGAAAACATGGGTTTATGTGGGCTAAGATCTCCAGGACCCTGTCATCTCACTGTGCAGTGGCCTGGGCAGACCTGGGTCTTATCACAGCTCCCAGGAGGATTTTAGGTTGAACTGACCATTTTATGGAAGTCTTAGAAAGGAACCGACAGGTGTGGATCTGCAAAGGTGACAAATATCCACAGAGACATCTGGTACATCTTACTTTTACCAGCTCCTCTCCTGGCAGGTTTTGCTCCAGAGTGGATGTCTCCATTTCACTTTCACTGTCAGAACCAAATATGATGTGTGCTGGCTTGTCCTGTGCAGGTCCATCCTAGGGAAGCCATTGGAAGCACATTACAATTTAAGACAACCCACCTCACACTGAAACATTTCCAATCCTATCATCTCCTTCTCCTAGTCTCTCCCCTTCCCATTCTTACCTAGTGAATGCCATTATCATCTGTTATTTGTCCAACACCAAAATTTAGGACTCCTTTCTCTCCACATCCAATGACCACCAAGTCCTCTTGGTATCTTTAAATCTATTCCCACCTGCCTTGGCTCTGGCCCTCCACCTTGCAAAGTCTGTCTCTAGATTTGATGCATTCAATTCATTTTCATCTTGGCCTGAAGGAGCTTTCCCAAATAGAGGCTGACAAACTTTTTCTTTAAAGAGCCAAAGAATAAACATTTTAGATTCTGCAGGCCACATATAGATTCTGTCATGTATCCAAAAACCATTCTAAGCTTGAAGGCAGTATAGCAATGGGCCATGGACTAGATGGCCAGAGAGCTGTAGTTTCCCAACTCCTGTTCTAAAATGTACACAGGTAATCTTCCATGCTTAAAATTCTTCACTTGTTTTTTCACAACCTTAAGAATGAAGTCCAACCTCCACAGTCTCTACACAACTCATCCCAATTTATCACTCTACCCTCATTTCTTGCTACCTCATGTTCTACAAATTTCAGTCTTACTGACTGAAAATGTTTACTTTTTACAAAGTGCTCCCCTTTCTTGGAACATCCTTCTTCACCCTTCTTGCTTTTGCCTCCAATTCCTACTTATCCCTTCATATGCCTCTGCTCAAGAAGCCTCCTGACCAGTGTAGTATCCTGCTGGAATAAACCATGAATGCCTGCTCACCATACTGTGGGCCGACAGCTGCATGAAAGGCAGGATCATCATCCCTGTCCTGTCAGTCTAGCAAGTAAAAGTGGCCTTACTATCAGAGCAAAGTGATATCAGTACAAGGTAATATCAGTACAAAGGCTCGTTATAGTAATTAGCAAGATTTGGCAAGATACTAATCACTTTGTAATCATTACGCTTGTTAAAGAGTTTCTAAATGAAAATAACCAAGGTACTACTTGGAGGCCAAGGCAGGAAGATTGCAAGCTCAAGGCCAACTTGGGCAACTTTGTGAGAAGCTGTCTCAAAATTTAAAAAAATAAAGGAGGCATGTGATGGCTATGTAAAACTTTGGTTCAATGACCAGAACTGAAAAGGGGGTTAAAAAAAAGATAAAATGATGAAGAAAACTTTGGAGATTTTTTTGCATGTGCATGTTGGGGACCAAAGCTGCAGCTGCAGGTATGATTGACAAGTGACGTACCACTGAGCTACATTGCCAGATCCTGGAAAAAATTTTAGATAACTTTAAAATGTTTTTAGTAAATATTAGAGTTTAATGTCACTTCCTTTGGGATGCACTAAATATTTAGGGTGATATAAGGTTCTAATTCAAGGACACAAAATTTGTAAAGTGGTGAATGCCAAGTAAACAATGAGCACTAAGGAGGCACACGTTCACAAGAAGGAAAACCTGGACTGTCAATGGTGTTCTTATAAAACCCACGTATTGAAAATAGACTTACTAAATTTGCCAGTGCGTTATGCACCAGCTTCTTCTGTGCCTCTTTTGCTTTCTGTCTTGCTGCCACAGCTGCCAAACGCTTCTGATTATCTTCAGCAGGCTTAGCCTCAGCATCCATACTTGATGGATGACTAAGAGAAAGTGAGAGGTCAGTTGTGCTCTCCTGAACGTCTTTCCTGGGAGAGCGAGTTGGTGGTTTCCCAGGAGAGGTGAGGCTGCTGGAATCAGACTCCTCTTTCTCTGAAGCCTCTTCTCTCTGTCGGGTACCATGGCAACCATCTTTATCAAAGCCTATCTTGTGAGTCTTTGCGCGAAGACTTAAGGATTTCTGACCTTTTAGTGGCGACAGACTAGAAATAAGTTTCCCACTTCCCTTTTCTGAACTGCTTGGGAAGACCATCCTGCGATCTTGAGTCTCACAAAGGAATTGTCTTTGAGGCTGAATGTGATTTGAGCCATTTGTTTTCTTTGTAGGTTGGCATGAAGTTAGTTTGCTTGGTGAGCCATTAGCGTGTGGCCACCCATTTTCTATGGAAATGTCCCTGGAATCCTGATGTTTCAAAGAACTTTGTTCTTCATTAACATTATTTGAGGCACTATTCCAGGGCTTTTTCACTGATTCCTTTCCATACAGACGGCCAACTCCCTTGAATGCCTGAAATTTTGGCTTTTTATTATCTCCCTTTGGTTTCTGTTTACCACAAGTGTTTTCTTCCTCTAAAAGGGAAGCCAGAATCTCCTCAGGACAAATGCATTGTCTGCCTCTGTAGGTGCCACGGGGGGTCTTGGGGCTCTTGGAAGCTCTATCAAACTTGCAGCTTGTGGTGGTTTGTGGGCCACTGTTCTCAGTATCTTCTGGAACCTCCAGACTACTGCTAGCCAGCTGTTGCAAATCAGCCAAAGTGATATTAACATGGCAACAGTTTTTCATCATGGCTTTATACTCTCTGTCTCTTTCAGACTCCTCACTGTCACTGCTGCCAGAGTCAGATGGAGATTTACAATTAAAAGGCTTTACTCCATGACTGAGGGCTGATTCTTTGCTCTTTTTTCTTTTTTGTGGTTTATTACAACAATCAGAAAGCTCTCTCTTTTTGAAAGATCTCCCGTTTATAGGTTTTTCTGTTTGAGAAAATTCTGCACTGTTTTTTACCTTACCAGTGTTCTTTTTCATCACAATAATTTCATCAGTATCACTTGAATCATACTCGCAGTCATTTCCCACAGCATTGTCGCTAACATGCAAAGAGACATTATTCATACATAGACCTGATAAAGAATGAAGTTTATGACCATCTGATTTGAAATCATCCCTTACAACTTCAAAGGGATCATTTTCAGATTCACTGATGGAGGACCGCGAGAGTCTCTGTGAGTCTTCCTCTTTTGCAATCATCATTCTTAATTCTTCTTCAGAATCAGTATCATCAGACATGCTATTTCTCTTCCTGACAGTTTCCAAGTCAGAAGTCTGACAAAGCATATTTTTAAGTTTTTGAGCATCAGAATCAAGTAGAGGGTGTGATTTAGAAAGAGTAATAGAATCGTGAGGTGTTTTTTGTGCAGCTCGTTGCTGTGGAGATAGGTCATTCTCCGTTACCCGGCTGGCCCTTGGACTCACAGTGGAATCCTGGCCCTTCTGTACTTTCATGATTTTCTTGGGAGGACCACAAAAGTCAGAGAATTCTCCTCGCCGTTTCTTACTCATAGGGTCATTGCCTCCTTCCAATTCCCAAGTCAGGCTAGTTATAGGAATTATGTTTGTGAAATCCTCCCCTAACTTCTTTAGGTTGTGGCAGTATTTTGATGGATCATATTTCATGATGTTACCCAGAGTCAAGGAACAAAGCAAAAGCACTTAAGTGTTAGGGAAATGTATCAGTCTGGTGAAACAAAAAAGAACAGTGTTTAATCTCAAGCAAGTCATTTACTGCATCTTACTCTCAGTTTCCTACCAAGACTGTAAAATGAACACTCCTCTAGTAACCCTTCAGGGTTGATGAAATTGAGCTCTTTATAACATTTTTGGAGTTAAAACTAAGTACTACCACCATCAGTTGGCAGAACTTACTTAGACTGTATATAGACATTATAGCAAATCCTCTGATAGTATAATCATACTCTCTACGCAGGCCATGACATCAGCCCTTCGAGGTCTCAAACTGGTCTCACTGAAGAGGCATCAGAGTCTACCTGGTCACAACACTCTCTCAACACTATTCCTCCACCCACCATTTTCCTGCTATCATGTATATTTTTATGTAATATTTTCCATTTTCCTCCTTCTAGGGCTACTTCCTACCCCTTTTTTTGGTGGGGGTGTGGTACGGGGGATTGAACCCAGAGGCTTTCACATTGGGCTACAACCTAGGTGCTTTTTAATTTTTTGCTTTGAGAGAAGTCTTTACCAAGTTGCTAAGCCGCCCAGTCTGGGCTCAAACTTGAGATCCTCCTGTCTTAGCCTCCCAGAGTGCTGGGATTACAGGCCTGGGCCGGCATGCCCAACTACTTCCTATGCTTTTCCAGTAATTTCAAAATCATCCCAGCTCTTCTACAGCCTTCTTTAACAATGGGATGGGCAAGCCCTTATTAGGTCTATTATCTATAAAGCTAATCCACATGCAACAAGATGTATAAAGTCATAAATAAAACTGCTTCTTTGGCATTTATCATTTACATTTCTTAATTTATATTTCTTAATTATGTAAAAGCTCATGACATTCTCTCATAATTCTCTATGGGTTTTTTGTGTGTGTGTGTTTGTTTTTGTTTTGGTGCTGGGAATGAACTCAGGGCCTCGCGGTTGCTAGGCAAGCGCTCTACCACTTGAGCCAAATCTCCAAGCCCCTCCCCAATTGTTTCACACATGTAGGTAAGTAGATTTTACCTTGCCTAGAAATTGGGAACATACAAACTATTAAATCAACACCCAACAATTTACTGATTGAAGTAGTGCGATTATAAATGTATTTTGCAAGTATCTATCAGATTTGTCAATAATTACTCTGAGAGGCTAATCACAAAGGATATTTTACGTTTATGTTGATTCTTAAGGTGAAGAACAGGTAAGACTCTTCCAAATTTACTGACAACCCAATTCTAGAGAGAGAGAGAAAAAAAGAATTTATTTACACTATATGTATATCACAAATATAAACAAAGTAACAATACACAAGTTTAATTTTTAAAAAGTTGAACTCATAGCGGGCCATATTTACTGTTGGATCTAGCTTTGTGACAAGATAAAAATAGCTATCAATGAGAAAAAGTATGAGAGAAAGGAAAAAAGAGAGGAATTTGGAGCAACTGTGAATTCCAAATACAGCATGGAGGATGTTACATAACAAAAAACAAAACAAAACAAAACACCTATTACAAAAGCAAACTTGGGGACCTACCTGTATTTTTATACCTATAACCCTTGCTTTGACTTTTTTCTTTTTAAAATGGCAGGGAAGGGTGGGGGATTTAGCTCAGTGGGTAAAGTGCTTGCCTAGCAAGTGCAAGGCCTTGAGTTTGATTCCTGGCACCCCTCACCCTAACAAAAGGCAGGGAATTATGTTTATCTAAGTTATGAATACATCTTGAAAACCATAAAGCAGTATCTATGTTAACTACTTCAAAGCAAGGGGGAAAAAAATGCAACCAGCTTTACGCAAGACACCTACAATCATGTGGTCTTAGGTGTTAGTACCTGGGTTGGCGTAGGCTACCAGAAGAGACTCACCTTGTGTCCTGGTACTTCTGTTCCTGGCACAGCTTTCATATGGAAATCCACGCCTCCCATCTTTTCCAAGTTGGTGTTGCCTGTTGTTGATTTTTCTTTCTTTGCTTTTGCTTCTTCTCTCTCTTGGGCTAATCTGAATCAAAGGGAACATATAAATAAGAGTTAAAATGATTAACCATGGAAAATAGTTATTTCCCTTCAGTGATCCTAAACACTGTAAACAGGTTTATAGTATTAAAAACCAAAATAAAAGAAAAATACTTTGTGAATGGCATAACGGCCTATTGTATTTTCTGAGCATACATTTTCATTGTAGAATAAATAGGAAACATGGGAATGTGAAGAAAACAAAATATGGTTCCTTATCTCACATCCTATTGTTAAATTTTTGCCTAGTTATCTCAACTTCATTCTATACATAGATATATACATTTAAAAATGTAATCGAGACAATCCTGTAGGTATAGCGGTGTAACCTTTTAAAAACTTACCATTATACATTCTTTGAAAACATTGCTGAGATCACTGTGCAACATGTACCCATAAGTCTACTTTATGTACCAGTCTCCTGCTGCACCCAATTGAGCAGGGGAGGGCTGAGCACGGAGGCTTCTTGCCTCCTGACTGCCCTCTTCAGCTGGCCTCCCAGACCCTGACACCCACCCCGACACCTCTGCTCTGCTCCAGCAGATGTCTTGGTTCCCCAGATAGAAGACTAAGACCACCAACAAGATCCTTCAATTTTCCCTTTTCAGTTTAAGAACTTCTGGCATTTTATGTGTCCTCCCTCCCTTTACTCCTGCCTATGAGGAAGATGTGTCTTCACAGAGCCTAGTTTGTTTTGATGGTTTCTGCCCTCCGAATGCAGAGGATGCCATTTCAACCTTCCAATTCAAGTCCTCCCCAACTCATTCAGGCCTGTACAACTGCTCTGACCAATCCACACTGGTCTCTTTGCCTCTGCTCTGTCTCCTGATTTCCCTTCCTAGTCATGCTCCTCCAGCACATTTGCACACATACTCCAAGACAGCAGCACCATGTGCTTTCCCTGGTGGGCACAGGGTCCCAAGCCTGCCCATGGGCACACTCAAATGCTGCTGAATGGAAAGTGCGTGACGACTCCATTCACAGCCAGAGGCCCCGACTCAGGAACAAAGTCAAGCTCTTACCATTCCTGTGATACCAATCACTTGAAACATGTGTTAGTGAGCTGTCTGCCACTTGTTTTAGACTGTATCTTTCCTTGGTCTAGAATAATCTTATCAACTTTCCTGGTTACTCCATTCATATATTCTTAAAATGTTTCCCAATTTGAAAGTTCCCAAACTAATCTTTTCTTTCCAAAAATTTACCTTTAGATTTTTTTTTAAAGTTCCAAAGGTTGTTACACTGTCTTATTCTTAAATTGCTTTCATAATTACTCTTATTCTTCTAAGTATCTGCTACTATTTTTATGTCTTCATATAATCTAGCATTAGTCTAAATCAACATAAATAATTCAATAGTGTATTAAAATTTTACATGGATATAACCCTAAAATGCAGGAACATCACTTTTCCTGCTTTGGGTTTTTTTTGGGGGGGTGGGTGGTGCCAGGGATTTAATCCAAGGCCTTGTGCATGCCAGTCAAACACTGTACCACTGAGCTATCTTCCCAGTCCATGTAAATCTACTTTCTGATGCTAAATCCCAGAAAAACACTTGTACATATGTAGGATCATCTACAATCATAAAACAGTGGAAATAGTCTAAATGTCACCAGTGGAAGGAACAAACTACTCCGTGGTACAACTAGTCTCTGAAATTGTACTAATAGTCATTATAAAGAAGAGGAAAGTTACACTGCCAGAAAAAACTTGTTTTTCAAAATGAAAAAACACATTTTTTATAGTTTAATATATACACAGGTGAATGCACTGAATTAGTTCTCTTTTGGTAGGGTCTGCGACAAAGAAGAGTCAGGCTTGAGAGGGACTTCAGTTCTACTTGTATGAATTTACTAATGTTACACTATATTACTTGATAATTTTAAAGAAAGTAAGTGAATATATAAAAGCAATAAAAAGAAATGGTGCTTAAATCCATGAGGAGCAATCTTACCTGTGTAAAAAGCTTTCTTTTGCTAGCTGAATTTGTAGTGTTCCACCTTTCCATTTTGTTTTGTTTAAAATGGACATACCTAAAAGATAAGGAATTATTACCCAAGTATATGGAAATGCAAAAATATACCTCAGTTCATGCTTTTATAATTATTTAATATCAAGGAAAGTAGGCGTGTTTATCAGAAAGAAACACAAAGAAAGTAGAAAAAGAAAAGTAACCTGCAGAGAGAGGCTCCCATCTTACCTTGACCATTTATCTAAAGATGTATTATGTTCCCTATCTCACAGCTGCAAAACTTATTTGCGGTTTGTTTATAATGTCAGGAACGTTTGGTAAATAACTGACATTTATTTGGTATTTCCTAGTCATTTCCCATACTGTACGTATGAAACATAACGTAATCTTATCAGGCTGAATCTGAAGAAATTTCAAAATCCTGTAGTACTTTACTTTTACCAGCCCATACCAATTATCACTATAACCTGTAAACGAATTAACTGCAAGTGACTGAACTATGTTTGAACTCTTATGCCCCAATTGATTTTTCTAAATGTTCTCTGTTTCCTTGAGAGTAATCACTAACACAATTTCCTATATGATAAGTACTGTACTACATACAAACACAAATGTATTATTTATCTTAATCATCACAGTAATATTATAAAGCAAGTACAGTATTTTTCTCATTTACTAGATAAGCAATTTGGTGTTTCGACTCTTAAATAATCTGCCACAGGCAACATAGCTGAGCTTACATGTTTTTAACCACAATTTCATGTTTCTTCACTGAACAATACAGTAATCTCTGCAAATGAAATGATAAAAGACTGATGGCCTTCTTCCTCCATCAGCAAGCATGTTCTGTTTATTTTCTGACTTGTGTGTGTGTGTACGGTGCTGGGGATGAACCTATAGCCTCAAGTATCTAGGTCTCCACGTGTATCCCTCTTCTGACTTTTTTTTTCCAGTACCAGTGGATCAAACGACTGAGCTACAGCCTGAGCTCTTTTCAAAATTTTTTTGAGACAGGGTCTTGCTAAACTGGCAACTCAGCTTCCTTAAGTGCTAAGATCACAGGTGTGTGCCACCGTGCCCAGCCTCTTTTGACTTTTTGACCTCCAAATAACTAAAGTACATTACTGTATCAGCAGCACTTTGGACTCTGTCCCCTTCCTTCTTCACTGAAGACCACCATTCACCCCAGCTTTATTAAGCTCATAATAAGAGGTATCATTGTTTCAAAAATGGGCTTATGAGGGAATACTTTACAGCCTCAATAGTATTTATCAACAAGTAGATGCCCAAGAAGCGACCAGACCAAGGAGGAGTATGGCCAAACATTCAGTAGGGTATGTGTAACAGGGAGTTTCTATGAAAACTTGAACCCTGTCCAAATTATTTGACAAAACCAGGTCTTAAGTGACCCTACTAACAATATGCTACTAGTTTGCAGATACACATGGAATTGACCTAAACCTGCTAAGATGTAGGATACCACAATTCTCTTAACCATCCATGCCTGTTATTCTGTATAACTTAGAAGAGGATGGTGAAGGTTAGATTTAGAACCAAAGTTATCCAAAGTCACACAGTAACACCAATTGACAAATAGCATAGAAAATACAGGATGATCTTACATTTCTTCAGATCTGCTTCTGCTACTCTGATATTAACATATGCAAAGACTTTCTGTGCATTTCCTAAAAAAGGAAAAAAATTTTATTTAAAAAGTCTTAGAGAACAATATAAAAATAATTAACTTTCTAAAAGATGATCTTAGGAACTCTTTCTTTCTTTTTTTTTGAGACAGAGTCTCACTATGTAGTCCTAGTTGGCCTTGACCTTGTGGTGATCCTTCTGCCTCAGCCTCCTGAGTGCTGGGGTTACAGGTCTGTGCCGCCACACTCAGCTGAGAAACTTACTCTTTCACAGAACAACCGTATTTATTTTTCATTAGATACAAAGACTGTGTTTTTCTTTCTTTCTCTCTCTCTCTTTGGAATAGAACCCAAGATCTTTACACTGAGCTATATCCTTAGCATTCTTTTTCATTTTGAGACAGGGTCTAGCCAAGTCACTAAGATGTCCAAGCTGGGCTTAAATTTGCCATCCTCCTCCCTCAGCCTCCCAGAGTGCTGGTGAATCCACAACAGTCCTTGATCACATGCAGGAAGAACTGCCTGTACTGGGTTAACAGTTCTAGAGACCACCTCCCACCACTCATGTCTGACTACACCTGCCTGTCTTGGGATTATAAGATGTATACAACCACACCCAGCTAAAATCATATTTTTCTAAGCATGATTATCAAAATGTCCCAAAAGAAAATGAATAAGAAAATGCCAAGTAGTCAGTCAAGGAAACACTATGTTTCTAAAATCGGATGTGTTAGCTGTTTTCTTATTTCAGAAATTAATTTTGATCAAATCCCATATCATACATAGTGCTTCTAAATAACACATATCACTTTCATTGTTCACAGTTAACATTCATCTCTGGGGTTGTTTTATTTTGTAATATTTGACCTGAGGGGCTGGGGATTTAGCTCAGTGCTTAGAGTGTTTGCCTCACAAGCATGAGGCCCTGTGTTCGATTCCCGGTACCAAAAAAAAAAAAAAAAAAAAAAAAAAATTTGACCTGAGTTACGTTTGCCTTCAATCACCCAGTGAAAAGTTATAAATTTACCTTGGTCATCTTTTCGTGTGATGATCTCCACATCAGAAACTTCTCCAAATCTGCTGAATTGATTTTGCAGGTCTGTCTTAGAAATGGCTTGGCTAAGGCCACCCACAAAAAGGCGCTTTGTTTCTCTGTTGGCTTTCATGAAAGCTGGTCATATACTTGGCGTATTCTAGTAGGAAAATAATATATGGAAGAGTTCTTTCCCATAGTTCTCCTCCCTTCTATGCTAAATTGGTCTCCTAGTGTTATATTTCACTTCCTACTGTATTGCTTCCAGTATTTTGCCCAGAGACTACTCAAGCCCTTACATCCACATTCTTTCTAAGTGCACTATGGAACCCCACCAGCACACACATATAGACACAAGTACAGACAGAAGTTTTCCCTCTAAATGAACACAACTATTATACACGACCTGTTTTCATTTATTAAAATGTTGGGTGTTTTTATTTATTTGGTAGTGGGACGGAACTCAGGGCCTTGTGCACACTAACCAAGGACTATAGCACTGAGCTATACATCGCAGGCCTTATTATTTTGAGCTGGGATTATAGGTGTGCACCATCATGCCTGGCTATTGTTTTTAATTTATTCACAAATTCTTTTTTTTCCCCCACTTAATGCTGAAGGAGAAAAACACCTCTAACTAGGAGCTCCACCATCTTAAGAGTAATTAATAAATGCTGGAATTACAATATCATGGGACAATTAAACTGTCTGGAAAGTGCTGTTCAGGCACAAAAAGAGCAACTAATATGATAGCTATTAGAGATAATAGGGGTCTAAATTCAGATCCTGGAATCGTTAGCACGATACAAGGCTGTTGGATTGCAGAGGACTCAGGAAAAGTTTTTCAGACGTACTGAGGTCTGACACCCATTAGATCGCTCGTCTCCTTTAGCACCCTGCAGACGTCCAGCTCTCAGCCTGCCCTTCCTCAGTAGCTGACAGACTCTTTCCAACCTAGATCACAAAAGAGTGTCAGAAGCCCAGTGCACCTGGGCTTCCCATTCCATTCATGTGGTGTAGATGAAAACTAAAGTGTACCTCTTCCTGGTAGCCTCCGTCCCCAGCCTACCCGCCCCGTCTTCTTCCTTCCAAGAGACCCAAAGAAGAGAAGGAGGCCGGGTCGAACAGCCAGCCGCATCACTTCCCATGCCCGAACCCACTCCTCACCACGCTGTCTCTCAAAGCCTGCGCCGCGTCGGCCGGTCTCTTCTGGTCACATGTCCCAGCGGGTGCCTTTTCTTTTCCTTCCTACTCCATTTGCAACCCAGCCACCCAAGGTTCCGTTTCCTTACACGGTACTCAAAGGTTTATTTCGTTTCGCGTGGTCCAGCCTAGGCCAATTTCTCCTTAACCTCTGCAAAAGACCCCAAGCCAAAATACCCTAATTCCTGCCGAAAAGACAGGAAATCTGGCCGAAGAGACTTGCTGCCACGCGTTCACCGTCTCCTGCACTGGCTAGGCCGACGCTAGCGAACGGAAGCAAAATAAAGAAGAGCTCCTTCAGACCGGATCCGGGTGGCTCCACGGCCGCTCGCGGGGGTGAGCGGCCGAGGGTTTGGGATTGAGATTGGAACGAACCAACTCTAGCAGAGGGTGGAACTATTCAGAGTCAGACGTAACAACCTGAGGAGCGATGGCAAGGCCCCGGAATATTATCTGAGCGTGGGAGCGACTGTTGTGGGCCGCTGGGGTTACGCGTCGCTCTGTCGCCTCCCCCACGGACCTCTGTAATGGTCCGCGTCTGGAGGGCGCGCGAGACTTAAAAGCGCCGGCCGGAGACTCGGGTGAGGCAGGTGGCGCAGGCGTCTCTGGAGGTCCTCGGATGGCGGTGGACGCGGAGCGGGCTGAGGTGCGCGCCTTGGAGGCGGAGATTGCAGCTCTGCAGCGGGCTTGCGAGCAGTTGCCGGCGACCTGGGAAGACGCATCCCGTGTCCGGTAGGTGGCCCGTGGGCAGCGTCCCGGGGGGAGGCAGTTGAATCTCCACAAAGCTCCCTACTGCGCTTCCGTGCAGGCCCAGCGCTGAAAATTGTAGCCTGGGACGCCCCCAAGTGTGGATTTGAACCAATGTAGATTCTCTTAGTGACAGCGGCCCGGAGTTGTGAACTCTGAGTATGGGGCTCTGTTGTAAGCGCGTTGCAGTTTAGTAACTTGTCTGAGCACAGCCCCGAGAAAGTCGTTGTCTTACATCTTCTCTTTCCCACGTCGGTGACTGTCCAGGAGTACGTGTTGCCTACCTCCCTTAACTAAATACCGCCTTCGGCAGGCAGCTGTGTCCAGTTCGGATTTAATAACTGGTTTTTTTTTTTGTGGGACATAGTAGTTAACAGTGATTTTTTTGCCTACGATAAAAATATAAAATATTCTTTAAAAAATAACTTACATAAAGAGATAGATTCATACGAAGAAAATTGGCTAATACAGTCTGTGGAATTTGACACCTCTCTGAGGTGGGTGCTGGTGTTGAATTTAAATTCCAGATTTAAGGAACTTGCGATCAGAATTTAAGTCGTTTGGCCAAGGTAGAGAAAGGAGGTGTAAGAGCTGAATTGGAGCCCCAACAATGTAGCTCCAAAGACCAGGCACTTCTGTTGACTGAAGAAGAGAGAAATGTCTATAACAGTTAATTATGTATCATCTCAAGCACACAAGGTATTTGAAAACATAAACCATCTTTTTTTTCCTTCTTTAATGAAAACTCATTTGAAGCTGGCAGTGGTGCAGGCCTGTAATTCCAGCCACTCTGTAGACAGAAGCAGGATCACAAATTCAAGTCCAGCCTGGGCAATCAGCAAGACCCTGTCTCAAGATAAAAAAATAGAAAAAGGACTGGGGGCAGTACAGTACAGTTACAAATAGGAAAGTTGAGGGAGTCACTCCCTTCCCTTTCGTTCAAAACATAAACCCTAATGATTATCCGTGTTTAAATTTAGGAAGTTGTGATGCTGAAGGTGGCAGATCATTGACATCAGTGAGATGGAATGGGAGGCACATGGAATCAGGTGCCTGATTGTGATGGGAGGCACCTGGAGTCTGAGGGGTCTGATCTTTTAAATACTGAAAGCCTGAGTTACCGAGGGTTCCTGTTCCTCTTCCTCGGTTCTTCTTTTTCCTCCTTTTTCCCTTCGTCTGTCTGCCTGTTCCTGCTGCTACCATCCTGTGATCTTCAGTAAACATAGCTACTTGCTATAAGATGTATACTTGGCAAGTCTTTCCTTGACGTACACCAGAACTTGGACTATTTTTGGCCCACTCAACTGTAACAGGAGTGTAACTCAGTGCAAAGATCCTGGGGTCAGTCCCCAGTACCACCATAAATAGAGTTTAAAAAGGGTTGGGAATATAGCTTGGTGGTGGAGTGCTTGTGCCATACCCTGGGTTCAATTCAATCTCTAGTAGCGTGAAAAAAAAGACTAATTTCTCATAGGTGCAAGAGAGTGGGATTTTCCACAGCTAAACACACAAGAGTGGTAGAAAATGTGAAGGATGAGGAGATCTGAAGAAAAATGCTTGCGTGATGTTCTATATGGTCATGAAAGTAGAGAAAGTTGTAACTGTCAAAGGGAGAGGGAAACAGCAAAACTGTAATTGTTCAAAGGGGAACAAGTTAAGGGATGTGTATGCTCCTCCACAAGTGAGTAAATTCATTCCTTGCTACTGTAGATGTGACCCACAAATTGTAAACATTAGAATCACTTGGAGTTTTGTGAGAAGTATAAACTTCAGCCTCAATTCAAGAGTTGGTGAGTCACAGTTTGCATTTTAACAAGACATTCTTTCCCCGCTGTATCATCCTATGGGGGAAAAATGGTTTCTTTTACTGACCACAAGATGTCATTATTAGCCTAGGATACTATAATATTATTATTTACGTAACCTGGGACTCCTCAGTGATTGAACTGGGAAAGGCAGAAAAATCCAGGTAGTGAGAGGCATTAAATACCGGTCAAAGTTGGTTAGGTTTAATGTGAAGTCAATTCTCACTGTGGTGAAAAAGGAAGATTGGGACCTGTGTACCAAACTACTTTTTAAGTGCTTTTTAAATATTTGGATAGATAGGAGTTAGGAAAATGGAAGCCAAAGCAGTGAACTGTGTTCATGTTGCCCACATTCTGGAGCCAAATTGCCTGCCTTCAAATCTTGGTTTTTATTGGCCGAGTGGTCTTGATTGGATCTCCTGTGCTTCAGTTTTATATTTGGTAAAAATCTAAGTTTTCAGATTGTTTTAAGGACTGAGTTCATATATGTAATTCATTCAGAACTGTACTTGGCTCTTAACGAACACTAACAATCACTAACAATCAATAGCGAACACTAGCAATCATTGACTTTTAAGCTCAAATCTTGTATAGATTCATTTTATTTTTTATGTTTTTATTTTTTGGGGGGTGCTGGGGATCGAACTTGGGGCCTTGTGCTTGCAAAGCAAGGACTCTACCTCTTGAGCTAAATCCCTAACCCTCTCGAATAGATACATTTTAAAAGGGAAAATATTCTTTTGGACCTCTTAATTCTGACAGAATTTTTATGCTACGATGACAGATTTGCAAATAAAACTCCAAAACCAATAAAATTCTAACTAGCCCCAACATCATTAATTGAAAGAGAACAATATGACTTCTTTTTTTTTGCGACAGGACCTTGCTGTGTAGTTCAGGCTGGCCTTGAGCTTACCGTGTAGCCCAGGCTGGCCTCAGACACACAGCGGCCCTCTTGCCTCTGCCTCCAAAGTGCTGGGATTAGAGGTGTGTGCCACCATGCCCGGGAAAACAATGTTACTTTGCTCAAATAAGTAATTTCTGTAAATAAGAATATGCAGCTTCTGCTTTGTGTACATGGTAAGTTATAGTTATCATAAAATTTACAATTTTAACCATCTTAAGTGTATAGTTTAATGGTAGTAAACACACTCACATTATTGTGTAGCGTTATCACTGTCCATCTCTAAAGATTTTTCATTATCCCAGACTGAAACTCTATGCCATTAAACAGTAATAACCCCCTTCTCTATCACTGTAGGTTCTTATAGGAGGTTTTTTTTTTATCCTTAAATGTGATAACTTGGTTCTTTTACCACTTTGCTCTGTTGAAGTACCTGAAATCCTCATTCATATCTTGCTGTGACATTTTGTGTTCATTGGCAGAACTCATTTATGTTTGAAGATTGCCATTGTTCTTTTCTTCATTGACTTTCTATATTTAAAGTAATTTTTTTTAGCATCCATGTTGGAAAATGCAAGAGAAGGTGTGGTGGACATTCAGATGATACAGAATATAACTATGTTAATATTTAAAATCAGCATTAAAACAAAATGTAAAAATTTTACAGGCTTTATACAGATCTTGTATCCTCAGTGTAAATATGGCATGTGTTTCCTGTAGACATTATATAAAATCATAAGGGTGCTGGCTAATGTAGTGGAATTAGAAATAGAAGACTAGGGGCTTTTTTTTTTGAGGGAGCAGAAAGGATGATAGTCCAGATATCAGGCCAGTGAAAGGATAAACTTCCAAGAGATAGCCTAAAACATCTATGAAAAGATATAATTAACAAAAGTAGGGAAATTTGGAAGAAAAACTGATTCAAGAAAAAAACATTTTGTGGACTATCCTACCTTGCAGGAAGAAAAGAGATGTAGCAGATATATTTTAGGAGTTACTGGAATAAAGGAGCTGAGGCTAATCAGCGCTCCTTTGGAACAAAAGAATACATATTTAAGACAGCAGCGGCAAAAGCATTAGGGATTTCCTCTAACATTAGTGACAAGATGCAGAGAGAGTAGGGAACTGTATCAGTCAGCGCCTATTGGAGAAACAGATTTAATACAAGCTGTACAAATATTTACAAAATTGGCTTACAATGGCCGCCTACAGAGTCAAGTATGGAAGAGTGCAGAAGGTCTGTCTATGCACCGGGGATCTGAAGGATCCAGTCGAAGGTCTGGAGCTCAGTATAGTGTCTCATGCAAGTCATATCAGAAGGCTGAAGGGTCTGTGCCCGCAGTCAGGAGACAATGTCCAAGGTGTAGGTGAAGACTGGAGCCCCTCTGAAGAAACAGAAGCAATCCTCCTTTCTTCGTGTTCCTTTTATACTATTGTCTCTACAGGCCTCTGTAGGGTATGTCTTCTGAGCCAATTTAGTTGGACATTTCTTACTCAAGTTGACACAATCAATTAACTATCACAAGGACCCAAGATATAAAATGACAGTCAGGATAGTCATGCCTCAGAATCCAAGGAAGGAATTTCTTTTTATTGCTGGGGATCAAACTCGGGGCCCTGTGCTTGAAAGGCGAGCACTGAGCTAAATCTCCAGCCCAAAGAATGTTTTAAAGATGGCAGAAATACAGCAGAGAGTTTGAAGGAAATAGTGAATAGCTACTAATTTGCACTGTTGTACTTTTTGTCAAAGTTTTTTTCCAAGGACTAAAGTTACATGATCTCAGTGAAGAATGTTCTTCAGACATCTGTTAGTATAATTTCTGTGTCTTTTTTTTTTATGGTGCTGGGGATTGAACCCAGGGCCTTGTGCTTGCTAGGCAAGTGCTCTACCACTGAGCTAAATCCCGAATCCCTATTATGTAGTTTTAATGGGAAGAGTTTAAGAGGGATAAAAATGGGAATGGTTTATGGACAATTGGGGTATTAAGTGAAATACTTGTAGTAACTTTCTGATACTTGCTTTTTAGAAAATCGTTTCAAGAGATACAACAATCAGATTCTGTGGGATGGGAATCTTCAAAAGACCTGAGAAGTCAGCTTAGACATTTAAATTCAGAACTTTCATTTCTAAGTATGCTTACTGGCTTCAATATAACAGATTACTCCAAGAAGACAGAGGCTGTAACAAGCACTGAGATGACAGAAGAAGGTAAGTGTTTGCAGCATTCTTCTTGTTGTTGTTGTTTATTGGTGGTGCTCCTGGGGGTTGAACCCAGGCTTCACACATGCCAGCCAAGAGCTCAACCACTAAGCTGCATCCTCAGCCCTTTTTATTTTTTAATTTAATTTTATTTTTAAATTAATCTTATGGGTAAATTTTAGATCTACATAACTGATCACATTCATCATAGGGATTTTGTACCTGTACATGATCTATCTTGATTTCTTTTTTCCCCTTTCCCAGCCCTCCCTTCAACTCCGCTCTCCCTCCTTATTTATGAAAGTTTTGTTTCCATGTTTTCCATTGTTTCTCTTTTCCTTTTCTTTTCCTTTCCTTCCTTTCCCCCTAACTCTTCCCTGAATTTTATTTTAAGACAAGGCCTTGCTCATTTTCCCAGACTGGCCTCAAACTTGCGATCCTCCTGCCTGAGTCTCCCAAGTAGTCGGGAATTGTAGGCCTGTCTAATTGTGCCCACCTACATTATCTTTAATCTAGAAGTGGTTTTGAAGTTATTGTATATAGGAAATTGATTGTCAAAATTTTCAATTAAATTTCTACAAGTTCACTATTTAAAAATATAATTGTGATAAACATTTTATCCGGTGTCTTTTGAACATCAATTCAGGCTTAATACTCTTAAAGGTTGCCAAAGGTAAATACTAAGGAACAGAACTCAGTCCATGTTTTTAAGTACCTTAGTAGTCAAGTAATAGTAATATGAGATTGGTGATTGTCAGACCAACAGCACTGTGAATTTATAAATATTATAATTCATCACTGATGTGAAAGCTGCCTTGTCTACAAAGATCTACTCTGGCCATTGCCTGTGGCCAAAAAATGTTCAGCAGCTGAAGTTTTTGCCAGAGGAAGGTATCTGGTCCTCATGATATGAGTGTTATTGCCAAAGATCTATAGTGTACTAACAGGTAAATAGAAACTAATTCAGCCTTGTAATTGGATGCCAAGAACTTGTGTTGGACAAGGGTAACACTCTGTAAATTAGAAATCATCTTTAGACTTTTCCTCTGAAATAACTCTTAAGACAGGGACAGGGAGAGGGAGCCCAGAAGGTCTTGGGCAGGTCACACAGAGGGATTTTGAATTACATACAGAAATGGAGTGATGGGATTTAGAGACTTGAATTACTTGAAAGGAAGAGATGGAATACAAAAAGTTCAGGGAGTGAGGATAGACCAGGTATAAAATTTGCTAGTTTAAAATTCTTAACAAACATGGTGGGTGTGGTAGTGCACACCTGTAATCCTAGCACCTAGAAGGCTGAGGGAGGAGGATTGCTGTGAGGCCAAGGGCAGCTTGGGCTACATAGTGAGTGCAAGGCCAATCTGTATTACATAGTGATACCTTGTCTCAAAAACAAAACGAAAAGTCTTAAACGCTAGCTATGGGTTGTTTAAAAAAAACACTACTCTAGCCAGAATGGGAGATTTCAGACAAGGATGCCACAACAGATGAGCTACTTCTCTACAAGTACCATGTTTCATTTTATTTATTTTTTTCCATGTTTCATTTTAGAAAAGTTTGAAAAATATAAAAATTATAGAAGAAACATTTTAAAGTCCAAAATCTAAATAGTTGTGGGAATTTCCTGAAGTAATTTGTGAAGTAATTTAGCAAGAGAAATCGTACTGAAAGAGAAGTATTTTGAACAGAAAAAAAATGTAGTCTGATGCCAGTAGACAAGTGGACTCTGGATGTGAACTGTTCCAGTCAGAATAAGCTATATGATAATACAGTGCCCTGTGTCACTGGTTTTTAAATATTTCTTTTTCCAAGAGAAAGAACATGAATTCCGATTCTATTTCGCAGCTTTGATAGAATTGGAACACAAATTCTAATTTTATTTCACAGCTTCAGAGCTTAAAATGCCTGCAAACCCTATCATTAAAGATTGTATTTTCACATGTCAGATTTTCTGCTTTGTACACAGGGAAAAGATTACCATTAAAAGTAAATGGTTGGCCCTAAGGCCAAGTGATAGAACATTGTTCAAAAGTGGTATTTATAATAAGCTTTTGAATCTGTTGAGCAAATTAAGAGCAAAATAGTTTGATCCAGTGAGTATACTCAGTAACCTAATAACATGATCAAATCTTTATTTCATCCACAAATATGTACTGTGTCTGGTTGAGTCACTTGACCAGGTGCTGCTGGAAAGACAACGAACAATTCGACATCATTATTTTCTTTCAATAAACATTCTTAGAGCAGACACAGTTACTCTCGTGCCACCATGGTAAACATTTTAGAGACCAAGTGGCAAACTGCAACCCAAAACCCACTTATTTATCTCAAAGGGCCAACACTGCAACTGAACCAGAATACTGAGGTTTTTAGTTTAAAAAGAAACAACTCATACATTAACATCTTTTGTTTTAAAGAAATAACATGTGTGCCGGGTAATCAAATGATCTTTATTCTCTTCAAAGTAGTTGTGTTTGAAGGAGGTATACTTTATTGCAGTTTTAAGCTGTTACAGCTCCAAATGTTTTTAGAACTCTTTTGGAATTTTTTTAGTGCCCTTGATCATTCTTTTGAATGAATTGCAATTTCTTAAATAAGAGTTGGTTTACAAACTTAGTAATGAGTTTGAAGTCCAAAGTTAAGTGTGACTGCAAGGTTATAAGAATAGTTTTATAATTTTTAATTTTTTTGAGGGAGAGTCTCAATATGTAGTTCAGGCTGGCTTGAACTCACTACGTAGCCCAGGACAGCCTCAAACTCTAAATGATCCTCCCGCCTCAGCCTCCCGAGAGCTGGGATTATAGGTGTGTACCATTATGCCCAAGCAACAAGAGGGCACTTTATGCATTTAAATATATGCATGTTATACCTCAAATATCACTTGTCATGATCATCATTTTGGTGAAGTTTTGAGAGATCAGTGAACATATAGATTCATTTTATTGCCTCTAGCAATGTTTTGGAACAACATGGTTTTAGTATATGAGGACCAGCCCTAGTGCGCTGTAAGACTGAAGAAAAAGAGGGTGACAGATCTCATATTGTACAGAGTATAGTTTACCAGGAGACATACTGACTGAAGAGTGGCCCTGGACTGCAGCAAAACCAGTGTGATCCCTAGTTTGGGTCAAAAGAAGGGCATATGTATGAGTTACAGCAAAAGGGATTTCATCCTAGCTGGAACATACTTGGTTTATTTTAAGGTGATGTGAAGAGCCAGGTGCAGTGGAACATACCTCCCAGCGCCTCAGGAGGCTGAGACAGGATAACAAGTTCATAGTTTGGCCAGTTTAGTGACTTAGCAAGAAGAACCTGTCTCATAATTAAAAAAAAAAAAAAAAAGTAAAATAAAAATGGCTGGGTACATGCCTTGGTGTGAAAGCTCTGGGTTCAATTCCCACTGCAAAAAAAGATATTGTCTAAGAGTCAAGTGTATCCTGGGAGCCAGGACTGTATGTAAAGCTCCATATATGACTCTGATGGCTTCAATGGTTATAGTTTTTGTGACAATATGGGTTATAGTTTTTGTGACAGTACGAATGAAAAACCTAGTAGGATTGCTCTAGTGCAGTAATGGTAGTTATGACTCAGCTTGGCTGCAGTCATGTCAAATTGAATCCGTATAAATTAGAACTAGATACTGTTGAAAAAAATGAAAAAACCCAACAAGATGATTCAAACTTATCTAGGATTATGCCAATATTTCTGTTTCTTACCTTAATCTGTGGTATACTTGAGAGCTAGAAAGTTTAAGTTGTCATTAGTCCCATTTTGTAGGATATTTGCTATATGTTCTTCCATATTTTTAGTGGAATTGCAAATCCATACTTTTATACATCTATAGACTTGTAGATAATTACACAAAACTAAATAATAGATATTTGAAGAAAATTGTTCTTTGCAAATAAAATGTTTTTCTAATTTACAGGTATAAAGAAAGTTCTGCAGAGACACAGATTATCAGGAGGTTGCCACATAGTTACGTTTCAACTTGAATTTCAGATTCTGGAAATACAGGTAAATTAAGGAGCATATTGTGATAACAGAGATCTTTTTTTCTGTGAGATAAACAATTCCCTTACCTCAGTTTCCAGCAGTGGCTGAGATGAGGAGGCGATCATGAGGCAGGGCTCCCTTGTAGCACGTTTGTACTGCTTAAAATATTTAGAGAAAAACCTCTCAGCGACTGCATATGGTAGGGTTGTTGCTGAGGCCATCAATGCTTTATTTAATTAAAGTGTTTATTTTACATTACTTGGGATTGAACACAGGGCCTTTGCATGGCACTATCTTAGCCTTTTATGTGTGTGTGTGTGTGTGTGTGTGACACTGTCTTGCTAGTGGGGCATTGTTTTAAGAACTGGAATGGAGCTGATAGGCCAGGCGCCTGTTATCTACTAATTATCTATTGCTGCTCAACACATTTCTTCAACATTTAGTGTACTGAATCAACAACAAAATTATCTCATTTGTATGTTCTTGCTCAGGGCCTCTTACAAGGTTGTGATCATGTGACAACACAGCCAGCTGAAGTTGTTTGGGGCGGGATGATCTTCAATGTGTACTGGACTAAGGCACAACACAGGCAGATACCTTTGGTCAGGGCAGAACAAATCAAGACACCTTTAAATGTTAACTCGAAAAAAGGGTGAGATCCAGTCATTGTTTTGAGAAATAGGACAGGGCACATGCTTTGATCACAGTTGGTTTTGCCAGCTGTGCTTATAGTGGGTGCCTACAAGAAGAGGAACAGAACAGGGAAGAGGACAGCAGGCTGCCTCAATACGGTGGATGTAAAGCAGTTGTCACAGTCAAGTCCTGTGGATGAGCTGCCTTCATGGGCTCAGGGTCAGATGTCAGGACTCCTCATCCTTGTTGCCAGTATCCTCAGCCACAAAAACAGCCTCAAGTTGTCACCTTTTGATTATCTAGAACAGGAGTTGGTCAGGAGGTAAAGACCCTCCTCCTTGGATGTCAGCCAGCTACCTCCTCACTAATTCCAAGGATCGGGTCCAGGTGGCTGGGCCTCGAGATTTTGCAGTTGAAGTACCCATTTGCTATCACTGGACTGGGCAGGCTGGGAAGAGGCTGGGGGATAGTTAGGCCCCTCATCTGATGACAGAATTCCCAGCTTCATCCTTCATTACTGCCCAAGTGGCTGAGAAGATGCAGTGGTTCATTCCCAAGGTCTGTTGAGCAGGGTGCAACACAAAGTTGAGCATTTTCATACGTCACAGGCATGGATGGTGCCTGGCATTAGGGAAGTTAGACTGTTTCCCTGTGGGCACCAGGCCTTGGGGGGCCAGGTCAGGAACATGGTGTCATTGTTCTGCATGACAATATAGATCATGTGTTGAAGGCTGAAATGGAGCATGGACCCAAATGGATTGGTATCATTTGGGCTGGACAGCCTGTGCCAGGACTCCAGTCTTTTACTCTGGGAGGCCCAACAACTCCTGGATGTTTTCCTGTTGTAGATGATTGTGTAGTCTGACCAACTTTTCTTTTTTTTTTTCCCCTTTGTGGCTGGTATGATCTTGACCGCAGAGAGGGGTATACCAGTTGTTCTCCATGCTGGTATCCGCTAATGGGCTAGGTCTACAATCCATGTCAGGTTGGTGAAGCCACGAGCCTGAGGTCCAGTGCCCTTTCTGGGAGCTTCTTTAGTATACACATTATCCAGGAAGGGGCATCCTAGTGACCTTGGGGTCTTGTCAGCTTTGTCAGGCAGAGGTGTTGTTTCATGGATTATCGGAGAGAAGTAAAGCTGTGAGCAAAGTTAGTCTTGCCCTTGGGAGATTTTGTTTGTGGATTTTTGAGACAGGGTCTTGCTATATAGTGCAGACTGCCCTTGAACTCACTATGTAGCCCAGGCTGGCCTCAAATTTGTGGCAATCCTCCTGCTTCAGCCTCCCAAGTTCTGGGATAACAGACATGTACTACCCTGCCTGGCTTCACCCTCGGGAGATTTAACCACAAATCTAACCAGAAAGAAGAAGACTGTCCTCTTAAAGTTGAGGTGAACAGTGGAGGAGTGGTAATTTCCAGGATGAGTTGTGCCCAAAGATTGATTAGTGTGCTCATTAGTGGAGGTACGGCCTGAGAGATAACTGTGGTGTTTTAACTTGTCTTCAACTTGCATGCTTCTGTCACCTCAGCAAGTGAAAAGTTGGGGCAAGCAAAAAGAATAAATATTTCAGGACAACTAGCAGTGTCTGTCTTTTATATTTTAAGAAATACAGGGGGAAGAAGTCTGAGAATAACTATTGCTACTCTCTGAAAGCAACAAGCCAGGAATGGCTGAATCTCTAAAAGGACATGAGTTGTTGTTCACGTTTAAAAGTGTAGGTGTTTTGGGACTGCTCAGTTTTACTACACTGTGCTGCAGAAAAATCATGCTCTTCCTGGCTGTTAAGAATCGGCACTTTCTCTCCAAGCCTTTTAAACTATTCTTCTTGAACACTTGGTTGGTAAACAATTACAGGCAGCTGTGGAATGAGCAGCGATTTAGGGATCTGTCGCATGGGAGTCTCCAAGAGGTCTTGCTCGGAAAGGAAAGGAACCAAAGATTTTCTTGTTTTTCTTTGTTGCTTAGAATTCTGATGTAGTGGGGTGATGAGAGTTGTTTTTAAAATTTTACTACTTAATGATAAATTCTCCTGTATTCTAAGCTGATAAGAAATACATCTCTAGTAGATGCGCTACGTCAGCGGGAATGTACATATAAATTCTGATTGGTGGTACCAACTTGCTTTCTGAAATGGTAAAACCGTTTTACATATTAAGCATGTTGTTACTGTTGAGATTGATAGGAAAAAATAAAGACCATCATTCTTCTATGTTCTCATTTTCTAAAATCAAACTTTCCACTAGAGGGAGATGTTTAGCTGCCAGGAAAAAGTACAGTAATGTAAATAATAAAACTCTCACTTCAGAATATTATAAATATTTATTCTTGAATAATAAATTCTTATTAATACTACAATATTTGAACCAAAGTGACCTAAAATCATATTAATGGAATGTTATAGAACTGAAAGTGATCAGAAAGATCATTTTATAGGGAAACCTACGCAGAGTGTGAATGATAGCCTGTGTCGGCACAGCTGTTCTTGTCAAAGGTGGCTAGGACACCGGCTTCAGTTCCTGAAATGTACTGTCTGGTGGTGTTAGCACTCTGCATGTGAGGCACTGCAAGGCTATCAGAGTTCACCTGCAGAGTATCAGCCTTGTATGGGCCATGCAGCATGGTGGGGCAGACAAGCGGGACTGTTTGTGAGATGTGGCAGGTTAAGTATGATCGTATAACTTTTCTCCCTGAAGCCCAACAAAATGACTCAAAAATAGGGACACATTTTTAAAATGAAGAGAATGCAATCCCATTATCACAGGCACCAAAGAAAATCTAATGGTTATGACACTTGAACCAAAACACTGAAACTCAATACAGAATGCTTCGTGAGAGATCCATAGCAAGAGCTTTTTCATAAAGAGCTCTGCCCACAGTCCTTAAGTGGTGGAGGAGCATGAGAACTGTGGCTTGTAACCAGGGTAGAAAGGCGTGAGCTCCTGAGGCTCATCCAGGTGCTGAAGTTCAGCTTGTGTGTAAGGTCCCTCTGCTGCCTACCAGCTAGAGAGCAGTGGCCTGGTTAGCAGGACCACAGGCAGGAGAGAGACGTGAAGACAGTATTTTGAAGTCAACTTTCTGGTGCTCTAGCACAACCTGTAACCTACTGAAAGGGAAAGAAGAGGGCCAACTAATCCTCGACTTTGTGTTGACAGAGTGACCTGCCTGTCCTAGTGAGTAAAAGGCCAGAATCTAACACACATGCACACACAATCACACACACACACACACACACACACACTCTCTCTCTTTCTCTCTCTCTCTCTCTCTCTCTCTCTCGAACTAGAAATAAGATGTGCTTCTGAGTTTTCTTATTTCCTTTCTTTCCTGTCACCCCTTCACTCATCCCTGAGCAACCACTGATCTGTTTTCTCTCTGAATTTTTGTATTTCGGACATTTCCTGTGAATGGAATCCTATAACGTGGTGTCTTGTGTCTGGCTTGTTTCACTTATCATGTGTTCTAGGTTAGTCCATGTTATAGCGTGTATAACTTTTTTTTTTGGCTGAAAAATATCCCATTGTATGGATATACTCCATTTCTTTATCCATTCTATTAATTGATGGAAGTTATTATTTTCATTTTTTTGGCCGTTATGAGTAATGCTGCTATAAACACTCATAAACAAGTTTTTAAGTAGATGTATGTTCTTTTCTTGGCCATATAACTTGGGGTGGAATTAAATGAAACTACTAATTGCGTTATTTGTCTTTTTAAAAATTGAGTTGTAAGAATGCCATGAATTTGTTTTGATAAGGTATGGTGGTAGATGCCCTAACACTGACACCCTAACCCTACTTAAGTTGCTGCTCCTCCTATCGATTCCTACTATATCCTCAAACAGATGAAAAACTAAATTAAAGTTATAAGCCATCAGTATTCATTCTCCAGCTGCTCAGAGTGTCAGGAGACATGTCAGATGCTGTCCAAGCAAATAGAGAAGAGAGGCAAGGAGCATTCACTCACTTTAGTCTTAGAAAGTAGCAAAAATGTCTAGATTTACTACCGTTAATAATAAATAAGAGCCACAGAGGTCAAAGCGCAAACGTGGTACAGAGTTCTTTTATCATATTGGACAAAGTGACCTAAAATCTAAAATCATAGCAAAAATAATGTCATAAAAATAAAGGAAGGTGGTAAGAAAATGAAGTAAATTTACTTGAGTTTACAGATGAAGTAGCAGTCCTTATTATTGGGCATATAATTGTTTCTGGCTTTTTGTGATAAGTAGCACTGTTATAAATATCTTTATTCGTAAGTCTTTGTCTTCATTTCTTATTACTTTCTAAGGTTCTTAGAAGTCAAATTGCTGGGACACAGAAGATGAATATTTTATGGTATTCATTGTCAAAATGATTTCTGGAAATCAACTTGGTTTTAGTTTGTATTTACCAGTCATAACTCCTGGGGAATGGGCAGAAGTGATGGATCCCAGGGGCTCTCTACCACTGAGCTGCACATCCCCACCTCTTTTTAAAGCATTTTATTTTGAGGCAAGGTCTCAATAAGTTGCCTAGGCTGGCCATGAACTTGTGATCTTCCTGTCTCACCCTTGAGTAGCTAGGATTGCAATTGTGTGCCACCACCCCTGGTACCAACAGTAACATTTTAAAATCTTTGCACATAAGTAAAAATGTCACCTAATTGTTTTACTTTACATTTATCTTGCTGCTATTGAGCAGAACTTTTTTGTAAATAAGTTATTTTTCACCTCTAAATTTTTTTAGTTTATATCCTTTGCCTTTTTCTTTTCAGTTTTCATTGTCATGTTTATTGTAAACATTTCCCTCAGTTTATTGTTTCTCTTTTGTTATGAAGTCGTTTTTTACTTTTATTTTGAATTTTTATGTAATCATTTTTACTAATTTTTTCTATTTGTTTAGCCAGTTTCTCTTGATTTAGTCATCAGCTAAATTATATTAACTAGTATTTTATGACATCAGTGTTTAAGTAATTTACTTGGAGTTCATTTTGGATTTTAGTGTGGAGTAAAGATTTTATTCTTTTAGGAAATAGCCAATACTTTCAATTCGATTCTTATTATTTTGAGGTGTTTCATTTTATATAATTTAAAAGTATTTTTGTCATTTTAAAAGTTACTTTGCTGTGATACATACTTTTTTATCTTTATTTTAGAATAAGGAGAATTTATCTTCTGTCATTACTGACCTCAGCATAATAATGGAGCCCACAGAATACTCAGAATTGAGTGAATTTGTGTCTAGGTAAGCTATTTTACAAATTTATTATTCTAAGGAACATTTTCACTCCATGGTTTTACGTTTACCATATTTTTTTCTTAATAGGTAAATATGTCTTCTCTGAAAGCATAGAACAATTACTATGACTTATATTTAAACACATATTTCCTGAGTATGATTTTTTTCCACTCAGTACATATTTATTTTATGTTCACTGTGTGGTGGGCATCACCAGCTATAGAAATGATCCCTGAAAGTATAGCCTTTGTGCTGGGCATCAAAATTAAAATGTAAGCAAGAACAGATACAATACTCAGTCCTTGTGGCACTTATAGCCTATGGGAGAAATCAGATATGAATTAATTATGGAAATGAATGTGAAACTATATCTGGGTGACATGCTAGAGTTACTGTTGAAGCATATATCAGGAAGCTGGTTATTGTGGAATGACATGGAATGGTTTTTGAAAAATGAATTGCATAACCTAAAAAAGAGGTCTTAGACACAGAAGGGTAGGAAGAAAATTGGGAGTGTGTTGTCACGTGGAGCGCTCAGGGCCTTCTGTCCACACTATGCTGTGGCAGTAGCATCTGCTACTTGGAAATTACAAAACAAGAATAGTGGGGCATCTGTACCCCTGTACTATTGGACATTTCATAGTAACTTAATAAACATTTGATCTCAGACGGAGGAGAATTACTTGGATGGATTCTTGCTTTGTGGAGTCACAAGTATTTTAGAAAAGAAGGTGCACATAGGTCAGAAGACCTGGATTTTAGTCCAGACTCTGACTTGTGTAAGTTGCCATCTCTTTTTTAAAATTTCTTTCCTCTTTGTCTCTGTTGTTATGAAATTTAAATACATTATTCATAAATGTGAATTTACTTTTAGTTTTCCATTACAGATCTGTAGTTTTTCGGACTGAAAATTGATCTGTATAATTTGTGGAAAATTCTTTTTTTGTTGACTCTTGCTCAATCCTATCCCTTCACATTAAAGGCTAACCATTTCACTTGGAAGAGCAACAGTGTGCTTTCCATTTCTCTCTCAACAGTTGTGCTACTGTTGTCATGAGGCTTACTTCTAATACATGATGAATGTCTCAATGCGTTGTTACTATTTTTGCTTTAGCCAATTTTTAAAAAGCATTTACAGGAGGTTGGGGATTTAGTGCAAGTGGTAGAGCACTTGCCTGGTAAGCGCAGGACCCTGAGTTTGAGCCCCAGCACCCCCCAAAAAAAGCATTTACAAATACGAAAATTGTATATTTATCTTCCATTTTTTTAACCACTTCTAACATCCCTCCTTTGTTATATTAATTCATATTTCTAAGTGGCATACACTCCTTTTTTTCTTAAGCATTTCTTTTGTTATTATGCCGGTCTATTGTAATGAATTCTATCAACGTTTGTTTCTCTGAAAGTCTTCATTTGCCTTCATTTTTTGAAAGGTTTTTGCTGGCTGTAGAATTCTAGTTTACTGGTTTTCTTTCAGATCTTTAAAAGATAACGTTTCAGTAGGGTATGGTAAATGTACATCTGTAATCCCGGCACTCTGGGAGGCTGAGGCAGGAGGATTCCAAGTTCTAGTTCAGCCTGGCCTATTGAGACCTTGTCTCAAAATTTTAAAAAAGGCTAAGAAGGTAGCTCTGTGTAAAGGCCCTGAGTTCAGTCCCCAGTACCTCAACAAATAAAAAAACCTTTCATTGTCTTGTGGATTAGTTGTGGCAGGACACTTGCTGTAATTATTATCTGTTTCTCTATCAGTGTATCCTGTGTGGTGTGTGTGTATTTGGGGACTGCCTTCAAATCTTTCTGTTAATTTTGCTTTGCCACAGTTTGACTGTTTCATGTCTAAGGTATATGTGTAAGAAAATTTTCAAGTGTGTGTTTTCAAATGCTAATTTTGCTCTGTTCTCTATTTTTCTGCAACTCTGATTAACTGTTTTGCATGTGGTAGCTCACACTATTTGGATGCTCTATTTCTTTTTTTTTTGTGGTGCCGGGGATCGAACTCAGGCCTTTGTGCTTGTAAGGCAAGCACTCTAATCACTGAGCTAAATCCCCAGCCCCTGGATACTCTATTTCTTTCACTTGTTTCACTTTGGATAATTTCTTTCCTTTTTTTGGGGTGTGTGTGTGTGTGTGTGTGTGTGTGTGTGTGTGTGTGTGTGTGTGCGCGAGGGTTGGGGGTCTTGGGGATTGAACCCAAGACTTTCTCACTGAGCTACAGCCTCAACAGTATTTGTATGTGTGTGTGTATGTAAATATATATATAGTTTTTGTTTTTGTTTTCGTTTTTGAGACAGGGTCTTGCTAAATTGCCCAGGTGGGGTTCAAACTTGCAATTCTCTTGCCTCAGCCTGCCAGTGCAGGGATTACAGCATTGTGCCATCACGCCTGGCTTGTCCACCCTTCCTTCCTTAGCTCCTTCCCTCCTTCCCTTCTTTCCCTTCCTTCCCTCCTTTCCTCCCTCCCTTCCTTCCTGCCCTCTTACTTCCCTCCTTCCTGCCCTCCTGCTCTCTTCCTTCTCTCCCTCCTTCTGTCCCTCCCTCCTTTCTTCCTTCCCTCCTTCTTCCCTTCCTTCCTTCCTTGTTTCTGATGCGTTCTCACTGTGTTGCCTAGTTCGTACTTATCTCACAACCTTCCATCCATAATCTGAGTAGCTAGTTTATAGGTTTGTGCCATTAATATTCTGCAGGTTCCCAGATTCCTTTGTCCTCCGAATTACAATCATTGTCTTATAATGTTTTTATTGATAACCTTTCCATTTGTTTCTTAATTTCTGTTGCAGTTTTCCATTTGTTTGCATATGATGCTCCCCACCTAGGTCTTTTGACGTATTAATCAGTTATTTTAAAGTCCTGTAGCAGCTTCTGAGTCCTCTTCCAGTCTGGTTCTGCTGATTTGTTTACTATGAGTTTTTTGTTCAATTTTGTGTCACATAATTTTTGGTTGAATGACAGACACTGAAAAATCATTACAGAATGAGGTAATTAGTATTCATGCCAAGGTTTTTATCACATTATTAGAGTAGGGGGTTAACTCAAGCTCGTGCAGTTGAGCTGAGTTTGGGATAATTGTTGCTTTCCTTGCATTTGGGCATTATAGCTTTACATTCTTCCAGAAGTGGGCTACTGCTGTAGTACCCACTGCTTAAAATGGGGCCCTTGGAGCTGGAGAGTTTTCCTCAGTATCCAGCTCCACTCCCAGCTTTCAGTAATCTACAAACACGCGACTCAGAGCGTCTTTCTCCAGCAAGCCTGTTGATACTTATTACTTAGTGCCAGGTTCGTGGTACAAATAAGGGTTGGTCTGCCTTTCCGTGGTGCATCCGTAGTGATCTGTAGGTCCTATGAGCAGTCGTAGAGCTTTGTCCACGTTCCTGCTGCTCCTCCCCAGTACAGCTGAACTCCATCTGTGTCTGTGTTTGCTCGCGAGGGAGACTCGCGAGGGAGACAGTTTCTTTTCCCTCCTGCAGACCTTTGCTTGGTATTAGGTTCCAGGGCCCAGTGGGTGTCCTGCCTGTCCCATGGCCAGAGGCTTTTCACTGTCTTGGCAGCAGGATTGTTATCTGTTTTCCAGAGTGAGATGGGTTAACCTTATGCTTCTCCCTTGGAAGAAATGGAGTTTTTTTCCATTGCTTTGCTGTCTCTCCTCCAGTGACTTAAATCTTTTTGCTTCTGACAAAATAATTTATGCTTTATGCCTGCACCTCACCGGCAGCTGGTCACTTTATGCATTCTTGCACTACTAAAGAAGATTCTGTTTGGATTTCTGCTATCCACCCAATTTTTTGGTGCAGTGCCATTGTGTTCATCTGATCCGAACTGACACTGCTAAACACATAGCCTTTAAGAATTGTCAAAATATAGCTGGGCATAGTGACACATGCCTGTAATCTCACCACTCAGGAGGCTGAGTCAGGAGGATTGCAAGTTCAAGCCCAGCCAGGGGTACGTAGAGAGATCTTGACTCAGCAAACAAACAAAACCAACCAAACAAAAAGCATATATCAAACTTTTACCTGATTTCTTGTTACCCACCTGTATATTGGCTTTTTCTGTCCCTTGTGCTTAACCAAAAGTGATCTACTTATTTGTCTTATCTCTTCATTAAAGGTAGAACTTTTAACTTACTTGGTTGACTTGTGACTTCAGGTTTTTGATGGGCTCAAAAATGGCTATGATTTTCAAAATGGGTCAAAGAACTAAACGTTAAACCAGAAAGACCTAACCTGCTGGAACATTAGATAGCTAAAACTCTTGAAGTCATAGGCAAAAGCGAGGACATTTTGAACAGAACTCCAGTTGTACATAAAGTAGTTTCAAGAACCAACAAATGGGATCTTATTAAATTAAAAAGCTTCTGCACAGCAGAAGAAATAACCGAGTGAAAAAACCACCTACAGAATGGGAAAAAATTTTTCCCAGTGAGTCCTCAGACAGAGAACTCATATCTAGAGTATATAAAGAACTCAAAAAAAATAGACACCCCTCCAAAATAAAAGACCCAATCAAAATTAGGCAAACGAAATGAATAGACACTTCGCAGAAGTATAAATAGCCAGTAAATACATGAAGATATCGTCAACCTCTCTGGCCATTAGAGAAATGCAAATTAAAACAGTACTGAAATTCTGCCTTACTCCAGAAAAAATGACCAACAGGAAGTCAAATAATAACAAATGCTGGAGAGGATGTAGGGAAAAAGGAACCCTTCTACACTGCTAGTGGGTGTGTAAACTAGTACAGTCACTATGGAAATCAGTATGGAGATTCCTCAAAAAACTAAACATAGAAATTCCATTCGACCCAAATATTCCTCTTCTAGGTATCTTCCCCAAAGAGTCAGACATCATATTATAGTGATACATGCATGTTTGTGTTTATACAGTAGCAGCACAATTCATAAAGCTAAATCTTGGAAGCAGTTTATATGCCCATCAACAAATGAACAGATAAAATGTGGTGTTTGCACATAATGGAGTACTTCTGCGGCATAAAAAAAAGATAAATTTGTGTCATTTGTAGGAAAATGGAAGCACCTGAGACAATAATGTTAAGTCAACTATATCAGACACACAAGCTTAAATATCATATTATTTGTCTTGTACGACAAACCGAGAGTAAAAGAGGAAAATAAAGGATAGATGATAGGAAGTAGGGAGATAGACTGTTCTTAAAGAGGAAGGGGATCAAGAGATGGAGGGAGTGGGAGGGAGGGCAGGGATAAGGGATGAACAAAGGAATCAGGGTGTGTATATACATGTACCAACTCCACACAAGGTATGTAAACATTATGAACTGCAAACGTTAATTTAAAAATAAAACAGGAAGAGAAGGGATGGGTGGAGGAAGGAGGGAAGGCGGCAGGGAAAGGGGATGAAGAAAAGATGTGTTACATACGTGTACCAACTTCCCACAAGAAATGTAAGCATGGGCTGGGGATTTAGTTCAGTGGTTAGAGTGCTTGCCTAGCAAGCACAAGGCCCTGAGTTCAATCCCCACCACCAAAAAAAGAAGAAATGTAAGCATTATGTACTGCACACATATACTAATAAACTAAAAAAAGGTTATTTTATAGGTTATTTAGATTTTGCTTGATGATAGATTGAGAATGAGCGTGCAGTATTTACACCCTTAAGTTGGAAGTGGCACTCTTCTGATTTTCTTGATTCTCATTCTGAAAGCTGGGATGTGTATTCATTCTTATTCTCTCTTCATATTTTCTCTATTTTTGTGCTTATTCTTGATTATTCCTTAGATCTACACTTCAGTAATTTTTCTAATTTTTCTTCATTTTGTGACTAATCTCTTACTAAACCCCATCCATTGAGTTTTCAGTGTCACTGACAGTACTGTTACAGCTGAGTGAGCCAGAAATAGTCCAGGTTCTTGTGTACGATGAGGAAAGAATTCCAAGGGCACACTCCATAGTAGGTAGAAGGTAGAAGTTAGCTGCGTTTATTGGAGATCTCCAGGAAGGTAGCAGCCAGGATGAGGGGAGGGGAAAAGGTTAGGAGCAAAAAGCAAAAGGGCCAGAAAGCACAGGCAAGTGAAGAGCAAAAAGGGAATGGCTGGCGTGTGAATGGTGCATGAGTGGCGTGCCTGTTAACCCAGGCTCCTTGGATTTAAAGGGTGGCAGTCTCTGACTTCTAGGTGCCTCCTACTGAGTCTCTCACTGGCAGCAGAACCTTGCCCCCTAGGGAAGGGTGATTATTTAGGCTTTTAGTTATTATGTTTTGTTCCTCCTCTAAGAAGGTAGAAGTGTAGATAATCCTTAAAATGTTTATATTTATAGTTGAGCTTTTGGGGAAGGGAGTGGCGTGACTCACTCAGGTCCTTTGTTTCTAACTGTACTAGTACTTCTCATTTGTAGAAATTCTGTGTCAAAACTTTTTTTTTTTTCTTTTTTTGAGACAGGATCTCACTATGTAGTTGAGGCTGGCCTTTAACACTATGTAGGCCAGGCTGGCATCAAACTCACAGTGATTCTTCTGCCTCAGCGTCCCGAGTGCTAGACATCATGCCCAGGAAAACTTTTTTTAAGATATAAAAAAATCTTTTTTTTTTTTTTATGGTTGTCTTTTCAGTGTGAGTTTTGTAGATTGTTCCTAGATGTACATTTCTTCAGTTTTTGTCTACTTTGCTTTTAAATACATCCTTTGAGCTTTCGACTTCACTATGATACTTTCCATTTCTCAAAGTGACCTCTTTTTTAATTTGCCTTTTCCTCCTTTAAAAATTTTTTAATATAATTGACATTGTTATATAGGTCTAACCAATTTTAACACAAACATAGATTCATGTAACTACCACCATGATCTGAGTCAAGAACAATTTCCGTCATGCCAAGGAGACTCCCTAACATTGACCTTTGTAGCTGTGAACCCCACTCCCATGCCCTAGCAGCTATTGTTCTGTTCTCTGGTCCGTAGAGTGTTCCCTTTTCCACAAAGTGTGGAATCACAGTATATATATTTTAGACTGGCTTACTTCATTCAGGATAGTGCCTTTGAGATTTCATTAATTGGGTATATGATAGTTTATTTATTCATGTATCATTTTATTAGATGTGCAAGTTATTTCTGATTTTTTGCTACTGTGAAATAGTGCTGCTGTTGATATTTGTGTAGAAAGATTTGTGTGAATGTGTTTTCATTTTACTCAGGCAGGGATAGGCAAACTATGACTCACAGGGCAGCTGCTTATGTTTATAAGAAATGTTTTATTGAAATACATTCCTGTTCATTCCTGTGCCTGTTATTTATAGTTGCTTTCGTGCTGGAAGAACAGAATGGAGTAACTGTCACAGAAACCATATGGATGTCAAGCCTGAAATATTTACTATGTTATCCTTTTTAAAAGTTTGCTTAGCTGGGCATGATGGTGCACACCTGTAATCCCATCTTCTCTGGAGGGTTTTTTTTTTTTTTTTTTCCGGTGCTGGGGATTGAACTCAGGGCTACACCACTGAGCTAAATCTCCAGCCTCTTTCTCTGGAGATTGAGGCATGGGAATCACAAGTTGAGGTCATCCTGGGAAATTCAGTCAGAGACTACAGTATCTCAAAATAAAAAGGGCTGGGAATATAGCTCAGTGCTCCCAGGATTCAATCCCCAGTACCACAAAAAGAAAAAAAAAAAGTTGGCTGACTTCTAGGTTAAATATATATGAGTGCAATTGTTGGGTCATATGGTAAGTATATGTTTAATTTGGTAAAATACTGCTAAGCTATCTTCTAGATTGTACAGTTTTGTGCTCCTGTTAATAATGTATTTTTACACATGCTTAATTCCCATCTGTTCATCTTCCTTTTTTTTTGATTTATCTTCTTTTTTGAAGTTTCTAAGTCTTTTACACTTTGAGTTGTTTATTCTCTTACTGTTGCCTCGAGAGTTCTTTATATATTCTGGAAACAAGTACTTTATCACATATGCAATTTGCCAGTATTGCCTCTCATTCTATAGCTTGCCATTTCACCTTCTTAGCAGTATCTTTAAGAACAAATTTTTGAATTTTTTTTTTCAGTGCTGAGACCAAATCCAGGTAATTGTACATGCAAAACAAGCATTCTACCACTGAACTTCATCCCCAGCCCCCAATTTAAAAATTTTTGATGAAAACAGTTGATCTTTCTTTTCTTTCACTTTTTTTTTCCTGTTCTAATGTTTGTGGTATGTCTAAAAGATGGATTGTCTTCCAAATTTGGGGAAATTTTTATAAATTTACATTTATGTCTGATTTATTTATTTATTTATTTTTAAATTTTTTGGTGTCAGGGATTGAACTCAGGACCTTGCACTTGCTAGGGAAGCACTCTAACCACTGAACCAAATCCCCAGCCCTTGTCAGATTTATTTGTATTTAATATATTTTTTGGTATGCGTGGATTGTGTCTTAGTTACTTTCTCATTGTTGGGTCAAAGTACCCAACACCCACAGGTTAGAGAAGGAAAGGTTCATTTTAGCTCACAGTTTGTGGAGGTTTTAGTCCTCAGTCAACTGGCTATAAGGCAAGGCAGCATGACAGAGGAGAAGCAGTCCGAAGCATGGTAGGCAGGAGGCAGCAAAGCTTGCCTTCCATCTTTCCCTTCATATTCTCTCCAGGCTATCAGCCTATTTATTGATGCCACCACACTCAGAACTATGCTAAACCAATTTAGTTGTCACATACCCTTAATCCATATTCATGTTTCCCAGATCCAACCATCTCCAAAAAACCCTAGCCATGATCACATGAGGCTTTGGGGGACATCTAGATACAAGCCATAACTTACTGGGTTCTACTCACTTAATGGCCACTTCTTCTCTGTTCTATTCTATTCTTTTTTTTTCTGCTTTCTTCTGGATTATGTGAATATTTAAAGATACTTAAATTTTATTTTTCCTATTTTTATGTAAATAAATATATACTATATATAAATATATGTATATAAATGTAATTTTACCATGCTGGGAGTTGAGCCCAGGGCCTTACACATCTAGGCACAGTGTTTACCACAGAGCTACATCTTTAATTCTCAAAAACAAAAATTATAACATCTGATGAAATTTCAGTGTATGTAATAGTAATGCATATGAAAACTTCAGTGTGAAGCAGTGAGAGCAAAGGAATCTGTTATAAGGTATCTATCTATCTGTTATAAGGTACCGGAAATGGCATAGTATTAATAATAAGTGGACTATAATTCCTGTAGCAACCAATAATGTATATGAACATACTAAATATAAATGTATAACAAATTTAAGGTATAAATATATAAATTTACATAGATAAATTATGAATTTTATGTATTATGTGTATATATATATATCTATACATATCTATATATATGTTTATATTGCACTTTCCATGTGTATTACTAATATGTTGAAACCCTCATCAGATTGCATTATAAATTTTGCTCTTTGGGGTTGGGGATGTGGCTCGGTGGTAGAGTGCTTACCCTGCATTTACTAGGCCCTGCTTCTGGTCCAAAGCACCATTTAAGCAAAAGAAAAATTGCACTTTGCCTTTTTATATATGTTAAGGAATTTAAGAAGAAAAAATAGTCTATCCTGTTTGTGCATGTTTTAACCATTTTGATTACATGATTTCTGATGTGTATGTTTCTCACTGGTTTTATTTCCTTTTCATCTAAAGAACTTCCTTCAGCATTTAGAACAAATGCTTTAGTTTTCATATATCTGAGAATGGGATTATTTTATCCTTATTACCAAAGGAACTTTTCACAGGCTATGGAATTGGGATTGGCAGTTCCTTTCTTTCATTACTTTAAACATGTTATTCCACTGTCTTTTGAATTCTTATTCTCCTATATGAAATATGACTATTTTTCTCTGATTTCTGATATTTTATTTAGTTTTTAGTAGTTTGATTATGATATGTCTAAATATGGATTTGAGTTTATCTTTTCTTGGGTTTTCTGAACTTCTTGAACCTTAGAATTTATGTCTTTTCCAAGCTTGGCAAATTTTCTACCATTATTTCTTCCTTTTCTTTTCTTTTTTTTTCCTAAAATTTTTCTCCTCAGCTTCTGAGTCTCCAGTGACTTAAATGTGCCAGGCCTTTTGGTGTTGTACCACGTGTTCCTGAGGCTCTGTTAATTTTTTTCAGTCTACTTTGTTGTTCAGTTGGACTGTTTATTTTAATCTGTCTACAAGTTCATTGACTCTTTTTTTTGTTGTTGTGCTCATTGTTCTGGGAATTGAATCCAGCCAGCCCTTTTTATTTTTTACCTTGAGACAGTGTCTTGCTAAGTTACCCAGGTAGGACCTGAACTTGCAGTTCTCCTGCTTCAGCCTCCCAGGTGCTGGGATTATAGGTGTGCACCACCACACTCAACTTTCATTGACTTTTTATTCTGCAACTGAACCTATGAAGTCAACTTTGTAATTTGATTATTTTATTTTTTAGTTCAAATTTCTATTTGCTTTCTTTACCTTCTCTTTCTTTGCACATATATTTTGTCTTTACATTCATTTCATAGTGTTTGCCCTTACTTTTTAAAATATGTTTATAGTAGCTGCTCTACAGTCTTATTTAACAATATGGCAACTCAGTCATTTCTGGTTTAGTATTTATTAAATTCTTTTCTCTTCTATTATATTCCTTGTTCTTCATCTGCTAAGCAATTTTGAAACTTGTCTTGGACACAATAAATATTATTTTGTGAGACTTTTGGTCTTGCTTAAATCTGGTGTAGAATGTTGTCATTTTTATTTTGCCAGGCAGTCAACCAGATTAGCCTCAGGCTGCAAGATCTGACACATCTTCTGTGTGCTGTGTCTCCAGTGTCAGCTCACACATCTGTGCATTTGCAGTGCTGTTCACCTCAGTCCTGTGTGTCAGCTCACAGGACTGAGGTAGCTCAGTCCTCAAAGCTTGTGATACATTATTTAGGGACAGATACATGTATGTGCAGCTCGGATGTAGCCAGATGTTCTCATACATGAGATTGCTTTCTTAATATCCTCCTTTTCCACATCCCACAAAACCTGTTCTGGTTCCTGTGGTTTTACCTGTTAATCTTTCACCAGTCAAGCTGTGGTTTAAACTCCTCTGCTTTGTGTGAACTTTCTGTATCAGTGTCCCTGTCCAGAGTGGTAGAGTGAGAGAGAGAAAAACATACAAACAAACAGGGATTTATTCCCTGTTCTTAGGACCACAGGTCCTCTGATTAAAGACTTCCCTCAGAGTTTCAGTGTCCTTCTGCATAGGATCTGCTGCTGAAGCTGGCTACTGTGACCACTTCACTGCCTGATGGTGACAGGCAGGTTAAACTTTGAATTTTACTGTTCTTCCCGTCTGCCTCCTGTAGTTTTACTCTTCACAGACTTCTGATCCATGTGATCTGTTCCTGAGGCTCAAGGTTTGCTCAGCACTACAGCCTTCTTTTATTATTTTTTTAAATAAATATGTTTCAGACTGAGATGTGATATGTATATGTATCAGTAATCCCAAGATGAATATAATTACTGTGTATCACAAAAATATGCTAATGAAAAATTTTAAATATTTAAGCAAAAATCAATGTAAATACATTTCTTTATCATCCCTTTCCCTCTTTTAGCTGTTTATTTTTACATATACTTACAGAGTCTCATTTTTTCATTTCCTCATTAATTTCGTAGACTTTTTTTTTTTTTTTTTTTTTTTTTTTTTTTTTTTTTTTTTTTTTTTTTTTTTTTTTTTTTTTGGTGCTGGGGATCGAACTCAGGACCCTGTGCTTGTGAGGCAAGCACTTTAATCACTGAGCTAAACCCCAGCCCCAGTGGTTTTTATTTTCTCTGGAGGGAATTCTGTATGTCCTGCGTTGTTAAAATATTCCTCCAGAGTGATTCTGCCCCAGTGGAATCATTGCTCAGGACCAAGTTTTGTTTTTCTCCAGTTCAGGCATGGTTCACTATTCAGATATTATACATTCAGACACCAAATTTATGTGGAGTCCTGGGCCTGATTTTTACTTTTTGACAGGAATTTTTAAAACTATTTGTGGCCCAGGCACAAAAGCCTTTGTTTTCATTCCCTGGGCTGCAGGGTAGAGTTTTTCTAGTCTGACTTGTTGTAGACTGCAGTTGTAGCTGAAGGAACACACATCTATCTGGAGTGTTGCCAGCATTTTGCTTCACACAGACCTATGATTTTATCTTCTGATCCAAATGGGCATTAAAACCCAATTCCCTGGCTTTTCTAACCAGAACTAAAATGGCTTCCTCTATTTTTCTACGTTTATTTAATTTGCCTTTCAGTATTTGAAATTATATGTATCATGTATGGAATTTGTCCTACCTTCCTATAAGGAAAAGGATTATGCCTTTGTTGTTGTTCATTACTTTACCTCCACTGCCAAGCCTGGTACATAGCAAGTTTTTAATAAAATACTTTATTCTGCATTTGTAGACTAATGGACTTACTTGACTGGCTTATTTTTGTCATTTAAAAAACTTTCTCAAAACATCATTACAGGCAGAAAAGCATACAGATCCTAAGTGTATGCTCTGTGAAGTGCCAGAAAATGGCAGAGTACATGTGTGAAACTAGACCCCACAGCCCTTATAGCCCTCTCTCACCCCTTAGCCCCACCATGCTCAACCGCTGTCCTGAGGCCTAAAGCTGCAGCTTCATTTTGCCTGTTTTTGAACTTCATATAAATGCAGTATTATAGTGTCCTCTTATCTTTTTTTTTCCTTATGTCTGTAAGATTCATAGTAATTGTCACATGAAGTTGTAAATACAAAGTGCCTATTCAGTCACTTTAAAAGAAATTGATGTCTGGTTAAGTTGGAATTTTTGAGGTACAGTCTGATTTTTAACACATGTATGGATTTGTGTACCAGCTACCATAAACAAGATACTGAACTGTTCCAACCACACAAACTTTTATGCTATCTTTTTATAGTTATACCCTCTGCAATCTTTTTTGATTTGGCTTTTTGAATTTTTGAAATAGGGTCTCCCTGTGTTTCCCAGACTGGCCTTAAACTCAAGTGATCCTCCTGCCCCAGCCTCCCAAGTAGCTGGGACCATAGGTGGGTGTGATAGCACCCAATCACTTTGTAATGCTTATTCCACTCTTTTTGTTTAAGACAACATCAGCTTAGGTTGGTCTTGAACTCTCTGTGTAGCCCAAAATGGCTTCAAGGGCTGGGGACTTAGCTCAAGCGGTGGAGCGCTGGCCTAGCAAGCGGAAGATCTCGAGTTTGATTCCCAGCTTCAAAAAAAAAGATGCAAAATGGCTTCAAATGGTTGATCCTCCTGCCTCAGCCTGCTGAGTGCTGGGATTACAGGCATGTGTCACAACATCTGGCTCTTATCCCACTCTTGACCCCTGGCAAAACCTTCTCTGATCTTTTCATTTCTGAATACTATCCCACTGTATGGATGTACCACATATTTCATTCATCAATTGAAGGACATTTTTAAGTTTTGGTACCTACAGCAAATTATGTTTCTAAAAATATAATACAGTATTATATATAATATAGGCTGTTATCTCCATGTATATACATATGTTTATACAGTAGTACCTCATGTGGAGTTTTGCTTTCTGAAGTTTCAGTTACTGATTGTTATGGTTGGCATCCTATATGACCCCCCAAAGTCTCATTGTGTTGAAGGCTTGGGTGCTGATTGGTAATCCACTTTATCAGTGGATTAATCTACTAATGAGAGCATAATTTGATGGCATTTTTGGGAGGTAATGGAAACAGAATGTGGAGCCTACTGGAAGAGTGGATCATAGGGTGTGTGTGAATTTGGGGTCTATATCTGGTCCTCATCACTTTCCTCTATGTTTCTTTTGCTCTCTTCCTGCTTCCTGACTGTCACGACACGAGCAGCTCTCCTCTGGCATGCCCTTCTGCCATAATGTTTCTGACTTGTCATAGGCCTAAAGCAGTGGAACCACCTAACCATGGACTGAAACCCTTGAAACCATGAGCCAAAATGAATCTTTCCTCCTTTGAGTTGTTTATGTTGGGTATTTTGTCATAGTGACAAAAAAGTAACACAACAGTAGTCCAAAAATGTTACTATTTGTTTTGATTCTTTCAAGACAGAGACACTATGTCCATTACAGTAATCGTTAAAATTGTTCTATTTTATTACTAGATTTTGTTGCTAATTTTTTATTGTGCCTAATTTTTAAATTTAACTTTATCCTAGTTATATATGTGTTGAAAAATCATAATATCTGTAGGGTTTGCTACTTTTGCAGTTTCAAGCATTGCTGATGGTCTTGGAATGGATTTCCTGTGCATATGGAATTACTGTGTACACATACACATGCATGCATATATTGCTGCTATAAGCATTCATTACAGGTTTTTGTGTGAATATAAATTTTCTTTTTGGAGTGCTGGAGATTGAACTCAGGGCCTTGTGCTTGCTAGGCAAACACTCTACCACTTGAGCTAAATTCCCAATCCCAAGTTTTCTGTTCTTTGAGGGAAATACCCAGAAGTAGAATTGCTGAGTCATATGATCTGGGTATGTTTAAATTTATTATAAACTACCAACTGTTTTTCAGAACTGCTGTGCTATTTTGCATTCTCACCAGCAATGTATGAGAGTGACTAATAATACTTTAGTGACTTAGTTTCTGATACTCACCTAATTTTAGAGCTAATCTAATATTATTAGAAATTATATTTTGCATTATATTTAAGGAGACATGTGGAATTAGTTTTCTAACTACTCTAGTTGAAATCCAACAGTTTGTGGAAGAAATCCATGACATCTGTTTTACATTTAGTGAAATTTGGATTTTGCTTAGGAAAAATACATAAATTACAATCACTCTTATAGTTGTGAGAGCCAACACACACACATAATTTCTTTCTACAGTGGAAAACTGTATGTGCTATAATAACAGTACTCCCTATGGAAAGTAATTGAGGGGGAACATGAAAAAGTTGTGACCTATTCCACTGTTAAAGTTCTTCTTTAAAAGAACTTTATTCTTCTCTCCAGGGGTGTGTGTGTGTGTGTGTGTGTGTGCACACGTGCATGTGCACATACATGTGCATGCATGTGTGTATGTGTGAACTTCGAATGTTATAATTTATAAGATGAATTTTTGGTCATTCCCTTGTCACATTATGAAGAGACTGTTTTTGCTCACTTGTTAGAAAATGAAATATCATGTTACTTTGGTCTATAAGCTCTATTAAAGTGTTACTTTTTACAGGCCTATATTCATTGGAAAGTAATTTTATCAGACATTAAAAAGTATTTCTAACAGATATTGGATCAAGTTTAATATGCAGTGTTCTTCATAAAACATATGCTTATATAACTATGTGTTAATTTAGCTGTTTCATTATTTTGTTTCCTGTGTGCTCCCTTTGTAATTTTTCCTCTGTTCACCTGTCTGGCCTTCTTTTGGATTATTTAAATTTTGCTTACCTTTACTTGTTTTGTTGTTGTTTTCCTGGGGCTCGAACCCTGGGCCTCATGCATGTTTAGCATGTACCCTAATTTTTTTTAACCTGGTAACATCTTTGTAACAAAATTTGCCACCACTTTACCATATTTAAATGTTTGGTGGTATTAAATACATTCATGCTGTTGTACAACCATCACCAGTCTCCATTTGCATAAGTTTTCATATGAAGCTAAAACTCTGTGCTCATTAAACTATAACTCCCCCTTCCCCTTCCTCCAGCCCCTGGCAACCACCATTCTAATATCTGTGGGTTTAATTTTTGACTACATTAAGTACATAGAATTGGAATAAAAATTATTTGTCTCTTTTGACTGAATCCACTTATTTTTATTTAAATTAAAACTTGTTTTCTTTTCTTAAATTTTATTTTAGTGGTACATTTTAGGTATACATATTGATAACATTCATCATAGGGGATTTATTTGTACCTGTACATGATATATCTTGCTACTGCTTTTTTTCCTGTTCCCCTCCCCTCCGTTCACCCCCTCTTCCCTCCTTATTTACAAAAGCTTTGTTTCCATTTTTTCCTTCTATTCCTTTTTTCTCTTGGGGAAAGGAACGGGGGGAAAGAGAACTAAATTAAAACTTTAAATCTACATAAAACCAAAATTTTTACATATTAATGGGGCAACACGTTTCAATACATGTATGTATTGTGTGATGTTTAAATCAGATTAAAAACATCTGTCTCTTCAAATATTTCTTTATGGTGAGAACTTTCAAAATCATAGGATCTTCAGTCCTTTGGAAATGCGCAGTACATTGTTATATTTCTAGTGTATGTGTGTATCACAGTTGCACATCTGTTCATCAGTGGTCACATGGGTTGCTTCCATATTCTGGCTATTGGGAGTAAAGCCATTAGGAAGATGACTATACTAGTATGTCTTTGAGACCCTGCTTTCTGCTCTTTTTGGTGTATTCCAAGAAGTGAGATTGCTAGATCATGCAGTAATTCTGTCTTTTATGTTTTTGAGGAATTGCATACTAATTTGTACAGCAGCTGCCTGTTGGGTAGAGTGTTTCATGTCTTTGAAATCTAGCTGATTTATTGTATTAGTCCTTTATTTTCTTCACTCTGGTTGTTCGGTCCATTCTTGGGAGTGGGATGTTAAAGTCTCCAAATAGTGTTGTTGAACTATTTCTCCCTTCACATCTGTTGCTTTTTGCTTCATGTATCTTGGTGGTCTTTTCTTTTTCTTTTTCTTTTTTTTTTTAGATAGGGTTTCTCTGTGTAGTCCAGGTGGGCCTCAAACTTACTATGTAACCCCCACTAGCCTTGAACTCACAGCAGTCTTCCTGCCTCAGCCTCCCAAGTGCTGGGATTTTACAGGTGTGGGCCACCATGCCTGGCGTTGGTGGTCTATTATTGTTATTAA